>PVJS01002549.1:22566-69652 GCA_004027185.1 Glis glis
GAGGAGGAGGAGGGGGAGGAAGAGGAGGAGGAGGAGGAAGAGGAAGAGAAAGAGGAGGAGGAAGAGGCAGCACCAAAATTTACCAGTCACATTTCCTGGTTGAGGACCTGGTATAAATCATTCACATGGGCACATTACGTAAATTCTTCTTCATTGTGTACTAAAACAATTTCTTATTTCATACTTCCTATTCTGAGTCACCACCTCCAAACTTGTGGTTTAACTAAGGGCATGACTTGCTCTTGGCACAGCCTGGAGACATTTAAGACAATGTAGAAGCCCGGCAAGGTGATGCAAACCTGTCATCCCAGTACCTGGGAGGCTGAGACTGGAGGATCACAGATTCCAGGAGGTCAGCCTCAGCAACATAGTGAGACTCTGTTTCAAACTAAAATAAATAAATAAATAAAATAGGTCTGGGGGATGTAGCTCAGAGGTAGAATGCCTCTAGGTTCAATCCCCACTACCACAAAACAAAACAAAACACAGTGCAGATGTAAAGCAGGAATGAGCATCTTAAAAGCCAGAAAACCAGCGACTGGCCCTTATTCTGACCGTTATCAGCTGTGTGATTTCAGTCAATACATCAAACTCTGTGACAGAAAAGAAGAGGGTGGACCAAATGTCTCTAACTTTCTTTCCAGCTTTAACATTTTGTGGTTGTATCCAAAGACCAGACATATAAATGTGTCTGTAAACTGTACAGCAATGCTATAACATCTTCAATACAACTTGGATATTCAATCACTGGCTGCTTTTCCAGAAAGTTCTGTCAGTCCTTGGTTCACAGAAGGAAGCAATGTCGTGCTTGACACAAATGTCACAAAAAAGCAGTCTCTGAAAGTAGGATTTTAACTTTTTTACTTTCCTGAAGAAAAGTAGTTGGTATTCTGACTAAATGGAGTTCAGAGAGGCAGGCCTAGGAAGGAGATGGGTCATAAAGACCAGGGCAAAAGAAGGATATGAGCCAGGCATGGTGGCGTGGCACACACCTGTAATCTCAGTACTTGGGAGGCTGAGACAGGAGGATTGCAGGTTCGAGGCCAGCCTCAGCAACTTAGCGAGACCCTGTTTCAAAATAAAAAATAAAAAGGGCTGGGAGTGTAGCTTGGAGGTAGAAGACCCCTAGGTTCAATCCAGAAGGAGGAGGAAGAGGCGTAAGAAGAGGCAGGCCTTTGGAAATGTCTGAGGTAGAGGAGGGAAAGCAGTTAACACATAAAAATAACTTAAAGTTGGGTAAATTCCTGAATTCTAAGGACCTACAATCAATCAGTTTGAGACACTACATAGGTTACAATCTAACTTTTTAATAAAAACTTTCTCATAATTTTGCAATCATATAAAACACATGGTAGGTGTTTACTAAGCAGTCTTTGGAAACTCGACAGCATTTAAAATGTAAAATACACATGACCCTTGATTCAGCCGTTCTACTTCTTTAACTATTCAACAACAGCACTGGCCCAGGCACAGAGCGAGATGTGTGTGCACAAGGCTGTCGGCTGCAGGCGTGTTTGTCAGAGAGGAAAATGGGAGACAATGAGCGATTGTCTTACACCTCCATGAGTGGCCAGCAGCAAGGCAGTGGCTGTGTGCATCTGGGCTCTGAAACACTGTACAATTTCTTATTAACTTTTAATTTTGAAATAATTTCAGACTTACAGCAAAGTTGCAATAATAGTGCAACTTTTACAGAGATTGCTAAAGTTAACATTCAACACAATTATCCTTTCTCCCTCTCTTTCTCTAGCTCTCTTCTCTCTCTTTTCTTCTACCCTCTGTGTGTGTACACACACACACACACACACACACACACACACACATTTATATACATTCATTCATCATTTACAGCAAAATATATGAACTTTTTTCTCCTGCACCAGACATTGCATCTCATTGTCATGTCTCTTGGGTCTCCATTCATCTGTAATACTTCCTTGGCTTTCTTTTGTCTTTTATGACCTTGACATTTTTGAAGAGTATAATCCAGTTATTTTGTAGAACGGTCCTCAATTTGGATATGTCTGATATTTCCCCGTGATTAAATTATATAGCCATTTTCATTTAAGTAAATATATATGTGATGACATGGAAGACCTCAGGATCTTTTGCTAATGGAATAAAGAAACAAATTTGTCCTGGTCATGCAGGAAAGAGATGACCAACGTAAAGGATTTAACTGAAACTATTTTGATGAAAAGACTTTTCAGAGGTGGGGACAGGGTCAAAGGAATAGCAAGCCGTTGAGGGAATCCACTGGGGATGGCAAGGTACCTGGGGACCAGCAACAAGAAGAGCTTTACCAGCCTTAAACTGAAGGAACCAGAGAGGATAGTGATAGTTGGAGCTAAGAAAGGGAGGCCAGCAGGCAGCAGCTGGCTGAGCCACAGATCTGAGTCAGGATGGAGGACCAGAGTTAGAAACACCCTGACTCCCTTCTCTACCACTTGGCAATCTCTTACCACGCCTCCCAGTACTTGGAAGGCTGAGACAGTAGGATCGCAAATTAAAAGCCAGCCTCAACAACTTAGCAAGGCCCCCCACAACTTAGTGAGACCCTGTTTCAAAATAAAATATAAAAAATAAAGTAGGTCTGGGGGGCATAGCTCAGAGGTAGAATGCCCTAGGTAGGTTCAATCCCCAGTACCACACACACACAAAGAAAAGGATGCTATAGTTCATAGAAGTGAGCTTTCTAGAGCATACTGCAGGACAGAGACAGTGGAGAAAAGATCTTGGGCAGAGGACAAATAGAGAACAGCCAGCTCAGGGAGCAAGTCCTGGTGTCTGAGGATACGAAATAAGATGTCAACTTGAATTTTTTTCTCATGGTGCTGAATTTCAGCTAAGGGTCAGGGGCAAAAGACTGAAGGCACTAAGCACTCCATGTTTTATGTGCACAAAGCAGCCAACATTGATGCCACCTTCTTCCCCACATCTCAAAGCAAGAAACTTCTGAAAAATGCAGAACCAGTCCTACTACCATCCATGATCCTATTCTAGTCTATGTAAAAAGAGAACTGAGAAAGGAAGGGGTCACCAGCCTTAAAATAGCAAGTCATGGGAAGCATCTAGTCCCCATTCAGGATAGGAAGAGGATGCCTCCCCTCACAAGGAACAGGAGGCGATCGCCACTGAGTCTCCAAGAGAACCACTTGTAATGATTGGGGTGACTGCACAAAGATTGACATTTTGTTCCCTATACGACATCTGCTTGGCCATGACACCTATGTAGAAGAGAATTGGAGAGAGATGGCACATGGGGGCAGGGGAGGTACCCGGGGAGGGGAGGAAACAATGTCAGAATTGCCTCCATCCCCTCAAGTTCTTGATTTCTGAAAGTCATGGAAGATGGGATCTCACATATGTTTGCCATCCCTGGAGGTAGGGAGTTTATACAAGCAGTTGAGAATAGAAGAATTTTTAGAATTGCCATCATCTAGAGCCACCATAGTTGAGTATGAAAAAGAGAAAAAGATGCACTCCATTAAAGAATGAGAATGGATACCATCCTTGGCTAGAAAATGTATCAAAATATGGCAAAAGGCTACGAATGCCCACCAAGACCAAATGGAAACAAGCCCGCCTCTCTCTTCTCTCTTCTCTCTCTCTCTCTCTCTCTCTCTCTCTCTCTTTCTCTCATGTGTGTGTGGGGGGGGGGTTACTGGGGATTGACCCCAGGGGTGTTCTACCTCTGAGCTACACCCCCAGCCCTTTTTATTTTTTACTTTGAAACAAGGTCTCACTAGGTTGTTGAGAGTCTTGCCTAACTAAGATGCTGAGGCTGGCCTTGAACTAGCAATCCTCCTATCTCAGCCTCCCAAGTACTTTTTTCCAGGTGGAAACAAGGAGTTTCTTGCAAGGAGCATACTGATCCTATCACCATTCACATTAATCTCACAAACACTAGAATAACAGATACAGCCAACCAAGAAAATCTGCAAGCAAGCCCCCTCTCTGCCCTCCCATGCAGACCCGAAGAGCTAGAGCCACAGATGTGTCCCAATTTCACTGGGGTTAAAGGAGAGATTCTGAATTGCATTCAAGACTGAAGTTTTAAAAATAAATATAATGTTAAATATCAAAATGAAACTATTTTAATAACTGAAAGTAATAGGAAAGCTATAATAAAGGGCTGAGTTTTTTTTAAAGAACATCCACCCAATAGAAAAGAGAAATTTCTGTCATTGCTTCTAATGTAAAATTGTGTTTAAAAGGAAGATAATATACTTTCACAAATGTCCCTAAAATGTCTTAACAAAATTAATTCGGCACCTTCATAATTACGGTATCACCGAGGTAGTAGTGTTCATGATTCTCCATGTCCAGTAGGGAACGTGAGATGCATAGTGTTAAAGTGTTGTAGATGGCTACTTAGTGCAGTGTGGAGCCCTCGTCCATCCAGAATGGCTGTAACCAACTTTGACATCACATAGTGGATAAATAAGCACTAAAAAAAAAAATAAACCAAAGAACTAGTTTATTTTACCCTTAACTTTTGTCAACCATATTTCATGGATAACTCCAGTTTTTCCCAAAAGGCTGATATATTTCATTATCTTGAAAACATCAGTGTTAACTTTGAGTTGGCAAAGGTAACTAACCACCTATCATCATGTTTGGTACTAAAGGGTATACCTTTCAATAAAATTATTGAATGAAAAAAAAAAGAACAGAAAAAGGAAGCTCCAATATCACATTTGGAAGAAAGTTGGGGTTTTTTTAATCAAATAATTTTGTATTTATGTCCCAGTGGATTGTGTGCCTGTTGTGGTTTAGATCAGAACTGTCCCC
The DNA here is from genome assembly GCA_004027185.1 of Glis glis. Classification (NCBI taxonomy): domain Eukaryota; kingdom Metazoa; phylum Chordata; class Mammalia; order Rodentia; family Gliridae; genus Glis; species Glis glis. The sequence continues at coordinate 27,361 of PVJS01002549.1, forward strand.
GGAAGCGCGCATGTTGAAGACGATCCCCAGTGCAGCAACATCCAGAGGTGGGGCTTTGGGGAAGTGCTTGGATCATGAGGCCTCTGACCTCATCAGTGAATTAACCCATTTGATGGGTTAAAAAGTTGGATGTAAGCCAGGTGTGGTGGCGCACGCTTGTAATCCCAGTACTTAGGAGGCTGAGACAGGAGGATCACAGGTTCAAGGCCAGCCTCAGCTACTCAGTGAGGCCCTCCACAACTCAGTGAGACCCTGTTTCAAAATAAAGAATAAAAAAAATAGGGCTGGGGGTATAGCTCGGAGGTAGAATGCCCCTGGGTTCAATCCCCAGTACCACAAAAAAAAAAAAAAGTTGAACGTACTATGGGGAGGAGGTGGAAACTATACACAAGTTGGGCATGATTGGACGAAGTGGCAGGGGTGTACCCCTGGGGACTATATCTTGTCCCTGGCCCCGGCCCCCTTCTATAATTCCTGATAGCCATTAGGTGAGCAGCTTTCGCCCTCCATGCCCTACTACCAGCCATGATGTTTCTGCTTCACTACAGGCCTAAAATCAATAGAGCCAACTGTGTATGGATTGAAACCTCTGGAACTATGAGCCAAAATAAATCTTTTGTTCTCTTCAGTTGTTATTGTCAGGTCTTTTGTTCCAGTGATGAAAAGCTGACTAATACAGAAAGTGCCTCAATAATTCCCTTCATGAATTAAAGTCAGCATACTCTGAAGATACCTGCATGCCTATGGTTATCCCAGCCAAATGATGGACTAAGCCTAGGTGCTGGTCAACAGATGAATGGATAAAGAAAATGTGGTATGTATACACAGTGGAGTATGATCCAGCCAGAAAGAACAAAACCATGTCATTTGGGCTGGGATGTAGCTCAGTGGCAAAGTGCTGGCTTTACAAGCACAATGCCCTGGGTTCGATCCCCAGTGCCAAAAACAAACAAAAAAAGACCAAAAAAAGTCAAGAAAACCATGTCATTTGCGGAAAAATGGATGGAACTGGAGATTATCACATTAAGCGAAATAAGCCAGATGCAAAGAGACAAGTGACATTATGTCTTCTTTCATATATGAAAAGAAAAAAAATGTTTTTAAAGATGACATGCAAGTTGAAGAGAAACTATTAGAGAAGAGGAAGCGAATTATAAGAGGGTTGGGGGGAAATGGAGGATAGAAGCAATCAAAATATGTTATGTGCATGTATGAATGGGCCACAATGAAACCCACTGTTCTGTGTAACTAGTATACACTAACAAAAAATAATTACCTTTGTATTTTAAAAGTTAAATATAAACTGGGCATGGTGGCACACACTTGTAATCCCAGTACTTGGGAGACTGAGACAGGAGGATCACAGGTTCACGGCCAGCCTCAGCTACTTAGTGAGGACTTCACAACTTAGTGAGACCCTGTTTCAATATAAAGAATAAAAAATAGGGCTGGGGGTGTAGCTTGGAGGTAGAATGCCTCTGAGTTCAATCCCCCGTTCCACAAAAAAAAGTTAAATATATACATAATTATAATACATATAAATAAAAAGAATCAGTAGCAATTTTTCTTTCTTGGTACTGGAGATTGAACCCAGGGGCATTCTACATTTTACCTCTGAGTTACACCCCCAGCACTATGTTTTTATTTTTATTTTTGGAACAGGGTCTTGTTAAGTTTTGGGGGGGCCTCACTAAGTTGCTGAGGCTGACCGCAAACCTGCAATCCTCCTGTCTCAGCCTCCAAGTACTGGGATTACAGGCGTGCAAACTGTTAACAGTAATTATACGCTCAAAGAGAAGAGATTTTTTTTGAGGCCTGAAGGTAAATTTTTCTGCTTTATCCTATATTCTTTGGCATTTGAAATTTACAATAACCACTTGTTTGTGTATTATTTATAGAATTATTCTAAAGAAAAAATGGGTTTTTTGTACTTTTTCTATGAGGCATTTTTGAGCTCCTAAACTGTTAGTAATTTACTATAAGGGTCAGAGGGGGTTGCATACTCAAAGCCTTTAGCATAAGTCCTGGCACAAAAGACTTTGAATAGCCGGGCGTGGTGGCGCACACTTGTAATCCCAGTACTTGGAAGGCGGAGACCGGAGGATCCGGGTTCGCGGCCAGCCTCAGCTACTTAGGCCCTCTGCAACTTCATGGGACCCGGTTTCAAAATAAAGTATAAAAAATAGGGCCAGGAGTGTAGCTCGGAGGTAGAATGCCCCTGGGTTCAATCCCCGGTACCGAAAAAAAAAAAAAAAAGACTTTGAAGAGTTCCCTGTTCTTGACTGTAACTACTTTTGTCATTAGTGTCTCACACTAAATATGATGGCCCAAATGTCATTTTATGCTTAAAAAATAAAAAAATGTAAAAATACTGAAATGCAATTATTTATTTAATGCTCCTTTTTTTTTTCCTTTTTGGTACTGGAAATTGAACCCAGGGGAATTCTGCCTCTGAGCTACACCCCCAGCCCTTTTTTTTTTCTTTGTGGTACTGGGAATTGAACCCAGAGGCATTCTACCTCCGAGCTATAACCCCAGTCCTATTTTTTATTCTTTATTTTGAAACAAGGTCTCACTAAGTTGTGGAGGACCTCACTAAGTAGCTGAGGCTGGCCGCAAACCTTTGATCCTCCTGTCTCAGCCTCCCAAGTACTGGGATTACAAGCGTACACTACCATGTCCTATTTTCTTTTTCATTTTGAAATAGGTTCTCACTAAGTTGCTGAGGGTCTTGCTAAGTTCTTGAGGCTGGCCTCAAACCTGCGTTCCTTATGTCTCAACCTCCCACATACTGGGATTACAGGCAAGTGCCACTATGCCTGGCTAATGTTCATTATCTTTTTAAAGGCCAGTGGTAAATGTTTTCTTCATAAATGAACTTTGCATTTTTTCAGTGTTTTTGTTTTTTGTTTTCTGTTTTTTGCGGTACTGGGGATTGAACCCAGGGGCATTCTACCTCCGAGTCACATTCCCAGCCCTATTTTTTATTCTTTATTTAGAAACAGAGTCTCACTAAGTTGCGGAGGGTCTCACTAAGTAGCTGAGGCTGGCCACGAACCCAGATCCTCTGGTCTCAGCCTCCCAAGTACTGGGATTACAAGCGTGCTCCAACACGCCCGGCTCCAGTGTTTTCAGTATCTCTGTACTTATAGGATTTTCCTCAGGTTCCTCTGCAGTCTCTGGGCTTCCCTTTCCCTGCTGGGTTCGGATTCGCCTTCATTCAGACCAACCTCAATGTGCCTCACAGAGAAGCGCATGTGAACTCCTGCAGGCCAGAGGAATGTCAGCAGCAGAAGGAACCAGGAAACCGCAGTCACACTCCTCCGTGCACCAGCTCCCATGACCTCACCAGCCTTCACCTGCTCCTCTTCCTGGCTCACATCCCGATGATGCATCTAGGACTTTTTTGGATGGGCTGGTGATACCACTAAGTCAACTCCTAGCGGTCCACCCTGTGTTCATTCTACAAATATCCACAGAGGGCATACAAAGTGCCTGGGCTATGCCAAGGCCGGAGGGTAACTGTGAGTTATTGTTAAAGAAAATCAAGACAGCATACTCTCTAGGATTTTGAACTCATGAAGCAGGACTGTTTATTCTCAAGCACGATTCTAAAGATGACCTACCAATATTCTTGCAACAGACACAATATTTCAGTGGATCCCAACAGTCCAATTCAGTCCAATTGATTTTCTTTAACAACAATGAATGCATTCGGTTCTTCCTACCCACCTACTTAAACTAGAACCTTCCCAGTGTTCATGCATTCCCAGGCCAGAATTCCTAGCTTCCAAGTTTCATGTGAATATCATCCCCCTAATTCTTCCTACTTTTCAAAAGGCAGTTACCACATACTGCTTGCCATTAATATTATATTTTATGTTGGTTGCTCCCTCCCCCAAAAAAAGAATTTTAAGCTACAGTTCTTTTTTTTTTTTCACCTATGATAACCTTACCCCTCTGGATCATAAAGTGTTAACAAAGTAATCTTAATTTTATGAGCAGTGAAAGCTGTTCACAGTGATTTTTAAAAGATGTTTAACATAAAAGATTGGACATGACTGTAGTCATGGGCCTTCATCCAATGGGAAGTTGGACTGCTGTCACAATCGCCATTAAGTGTTGAATGAGTTTAAGTCAGTTTTGTAAGTGAACTTATTTAGCATAGATAGATTCCTGTGAGACGTGAATGGGACGAGAGGTTTACCTTTCTATTAACTCAGCTACTGGTAACTCCATCCTCCCTGGAAGGCTATGATGGTTTGAATCTAGAATGTCCCCCAAGACCTCACAGAGAGGAGGCAGCCATGTTGGGGTGGGGGGCTTGGTTGCTGAGGAAGGGCCCCTGGGGGTGTGGCCTTAGGGATTATATGTGGTTCCTCCTCCCCTTGCTCTCTCTTTCTCTTGCTTCTGGCCTCTATGATGTGAAATCAGAGCCCCCCCCCTCTCTCTCTCCCTCCCTCCCTCTCTCTGATCCCCACCACCATGTTCTGAGCTACACAGACCCAGCCTGATATGGATTGAACCCCTGAAATTTCCAGAACTGTAAGCAAAATAAATCTTCCTTCCTCTAAGTTGTGTGGTGAGGTTTATTGGATCACCACAGTGAGAATGCTGGCTGAAACAAAGGCTTAACAGTTTAGGGACTTTAGTGTGAAATAAATAATGTACTGTGATTGTCCTAGCACTTAGCTATTTTGTGCTTTTGAACAAAGTTAATATTAATTCAGATATGAGCACCTATTTAATTAACTTCTAATTAATTCCTCTCTTATCAAAATGAATCTTCTGATGGAATTGTTTCACTACATTTAATTTCTTTTATTTAAGAAAAAAAGAAACAAGATTTCAAAGAAAACAATCTAAGGACTAGAAAAGAAGGGAAATTAATAAATTGGTGGCATGTGAAACTCACCTCTGAATTGGACTGTTGGGATCCACTGAAATATTGTGTCTGTTGCAAGAATATTGGTAGGTCATCTTTAGAATCATGCTTGAGAATAAACAGCCCTGCCTCATGAGTTCAAAATCCTAGAGAGTATGCTGTCTTGATTTTCTTTAACAATAAACTGATTACCAAAGTGACCCTGCTATCATATTGACTTAGGGAGAAAACGAAAACTTATATTTAGACAGGGAGGAGCTATGGCAAGTGATTTTGATGTGTTGTTTTAAAACCACTGCTCGTTTCAATTCTTTAAAAGCTGTTCCCTCTCTCTCCCACTCAGCTAAAGCTGACTTCTTATCCACCCTGTCACTCCCTCTCTCTCAAGTCACATTCCTTTTAAGCCTGAACTCACTCAACTCTTGCCCCCCAAGCAACTTCTCACCAAACTCTTCTTTAACAATATTTCAATCCAGCCAGAACAAAATTCCAAGAGAAGGAATGTGACTGTGGGCCAGAACCTTATCTTTTTATAGAACAGAATAAAATCCACAGCTATTTGACTTACACTAGATCCAGTGCTTAGCCAATGTCATGTGCATGAGCGCTTAATAAGACAATTCCATGATGAAATACCCTGGGCCACAAGGCCACAAGGAAATTCCAGAGAAAGGAGCAGGGCTAAATCCTGTAGCAAATTTAATTTAGCCCGCAAAACCACAACACATAATGGATAATAGCAGTGAACGAAAAGAAAAAGCACAGAAGTTAATCCTTAGGCACTATGCTTATGATATTCAATTATAGCATGGAAAATACATATAATAAAATATGCCAGGAGATTAACGCTTATAAAACTCTTACCCTTTTCCACACCTATCGCACTTATCCCAATATGTGTAGTAAGGCATCCAGTAGAGGCCCTAGTTCATTTGTAGTTCAAATTACAAACCTAATCTCCTGAAAAATTGGACATTCACAAATATGGATGGTCATTTTTACTTAGTCAGGTAGTGAATGTGCACATGTAGCTGCTTCTTTGACCCCAATAAAAGCCCTCCCATGGCTTGGAAGTATAACTTATGCATAGTAGCACTGATTAATAATATTCTTAAAATCATAGAAAATAAAAGAAGTGTCAAAAGAGCAAAAGAAAATGGGAGACTGCCAGATTTTGTCCTAGGTTTTTAGATGGGGTAAGAAATGAATTTCACAATCCCTAAACAAGTGTCAACCAATGGAAATATTATAGAGGCATCTCAAAATATTGAAACAGCTGAAATTAATTCTAGTAGTATATTTTATTTAACTCAATATGTCCAAATATCATTTCTGCATGTCATAAATATTAAAAATTGTTCATGAGCTATTTTACATCTTTTGTTCGACTACATCTTTAAAATCTGAGATGCATTTTAGACTTACACCACCTCTTAATTTGGACCAGCCCCCTGTGCTGTATAGCCACATATGGCCCTTGGCTAATACTGATCTGTGCGGCTACTGACCTATCAACAACTGACCCAGCGCAGTCCTGAGGTTGATCATTGTTATCTTGGCAAAGCTCAAGGCAATAACTTATGTGCTACTGCCTTATTGAAGGTGCAATCCCAGGAAGTAGAAATAAGGCAAAGGGGATAGGGAAGGAAGGAGAGCGACCAAGAGGCTGTATTCCCCAGCGGACCACTGCTTGAAAATGAGTGCACTGTTCATTCCATCTCATATCCACATCCCAGACAAATAAAGCTACTTCATCTCAGCAGGAAGGAGGAAGAAGAACTTATCAGTTTGCTTCCATCTTGTATCGACCAGAGGACACTTCTCAGAACATTAACTCCCACACCTTCAGGTTGCACGTATGTGATGCCAGTTCTGGTCCCACACCATCTCAGGCAGCTTGAGGGAAGCCCAGGAAGCAAGCAAGACCTGCACAGCAGGGCGGGAGGCAGGGCACCACTGGGTTGCGCCCATGGAAAGCCAGTTGCCATAACAGCTGGGGAAAACAAGTGGCCCCGGCCCCCAGGGGCAGGGATGTTAGTGAGGACGGGAGGTTGTGTATAAGAAGTATCTGATGCAAGCAGGAAAAGAATGCAGAAACGACCGAGAGTCAGCACAGGTGCATGCAGACTAAGTCATGTCAAACCAATTCCATAGGATGCCTTAAGTCACCAGACGGGTATCTCACGTTACAACATGCCTAGATCTCTATCCATCCGTCATCTGCTTAATCTTCAAATCTGATGCAGCTTAATTCCTTTCTACAAAACAAGCTTTGCCCTAGGCACTCCTCAAAGTCAGGTAACTTAAAGTCCATCAGGCTAAAACAACATCCAAAGAGCCCTTCTCCAGATTCGCCCCTGATTGTAGGACCCAAGTCTAGTGACTGAGTGCCTGCCTTGTTACTTAGTTAATATCTCTGTGTGTATGTGTATGTGTGTGTGTGTGTGTGTGTGTGTCTAGGAATTAAACCCAGGAGCATTCTACTTTTGAGCTACACCCCCAACCCTTTTTATTTTTTATTTTGAAACAGGGTCTCCCTAAGTTGCTGAGGCTGGCCTTGAAATTGCAATCCTCCTGTCTCAGCCTTCCAAGTACTAGGATTACAGGCATGAGTTACCATGCCTGGCTAGTTCTTATCCTTTTATCTCTGTTTTTTTCCTCTTTCTCAGGCTGCTAGAGACCAGTGTCAGCCAGGGCCCATCGGCACTTAAGGCTGCACTTCTTCTGCCTTCTTGCTTTCCTTCATCGCTTTGTGTTGCTAAACCTCTGCCTCCCACACCGTTGATCTGCCTAGAAGCCTCACTTGCCTTGTGGGTGGTTCCCAACAGAGATGACGCTCTGGTGCATTTCTACCACCCTAGTTTCCACGAATGCCTTCCTCCAGCATGGCTGGATTGCCACCAACACCTACAGCTTAATCTGACCCCCAATTACACCCCACCCCCAGTATTCATTCTACCTAAAAAGGACATCTCAGCTGGGCGTGGAGGCACATACCTGTAATCCCAGTACGTGGGACACTGAGACAGGAGGATCACAGGTTCGAAGTCTGCCTCAGCAACTTAGTGAGGCTCTCAGCAACTGAGGGAGACCCTGTTTCAAAATAAAATAAAATGGGGCTGGGAGTATAGCTCAGTGGTAGAATGCCCCTGGCTTCAATTCTCAATAACACTAAATAAATAAATAAATAAATAAATAAATAAATAATGACATTGCTTCTGCAGGGTGCACGGATCCATTGTCTTTGCTCTGTCCTAGCAAGAGCTTTCTCCAGAGGACTCTTCCAGCCACTAAAAGGTCCAGGGAGGAAGGAGACAAGAGAGGGTGTATGGCAGAACAGGCCTTATTGGGGTAAAACCTGCAGGGGGAGGGGTCTCCAGGAAATGATGGATCCCCTGTCCACTTACAGACTAGAAGCTGATATAAGTTGTTTAAGGGGACATTCCACGGGTCAAGGGGAAACATTGGTCAGCCATGGCTAGGGGTGTTGTTAAGGGGAGTTAGCTGGGTTGTTAGAACCAGGTTAAGCAGGACAATGGGAATTTCCCATAAGCAGAGGGACATGATAAGCAAGGGGCCTGTCAGGTACATCTTAGGCAAGACAGTGGGGACATTTGGGTGAGCAGGGGGAAGGAGGTATTGAGCAAGACTTGGGGATTTCTGGTCAGCAAAGAGACCTGCAAAATGACACACCTTCGCAAGATGGAGTCACTTTTATTCGAGACCCTAACAGCCACGCTGCAATTTGCACACCTCTCCCTCTGGACGGACACAGCCCTGTGCCAGGTTCATAGCTTGAGAGCAGAGCGCCTTGCACAAGCTCCAGCCTGCCCAACTTCACTTTTGGCTTCACTTTTACAGCCTGGAGCACATTCCTCCCACACTCTCCCAAAGACTCTCTTGTCATCCTTCCAGTCTCTGCCTACATGCTCATCCTCAGAGAGGCCCTCTCCAGCCCCCCATCCAAAGTAGGCCCTTGTTCCACCTTGTCAGAAATTGTAGATTATACACCCTTTTGTTTATTTGCTTATCTGTCCTCCCCTTCATTACTCTAAGCGCTATGAAAGGAGAAATTACCAACATATACCAGCCCCCCTTATGGTACCAAAATAAATAGACTTGTTGAGTAGAAAAGAATGAGTGAATGATTTATTTATGTAGCAGTCAAGTTCCTATATTAAAAATCAAGGAACTGGGCGTGGTGGTGTACGCCTGTAAACCCAGTACTCGGGAGGCTGAGATAGGAGGATCATAGGTTGAAAACCAACCTCAGCAACTTAGCAAGGCTCTCAGCAACCTGGTGAGACCCTGTTTCAAAACAAAAAATAAAAAGGGCTGGGGGTGTAGCTCAGAGGCAGAATGTCCCTGGGTTCAATCCTCAGTACCAAAAATTTAAAAATCAAGGGAATAACACAAGTCATAAATTAGGAAATGTAATTATAGAAACGTCTGGTTTATGATACTAGAAAGTGGCAGGAGAGCCGGGCGTGGTGGCGGCACACTTGTAATCCCAGTACTTGGGAGGCTGAGACCGGAGGATCCGGGTTCGTGGCCAGCCTCAGCTACGCAGTGAGGCCTTCCACAACTTAGTGAGACCCTGTTTCAAAATAAAGAATAAAAAATAGGGCTGGGGGTGTAGCTCAGAGGTAGAAGGCCCCTGGGTTCAATCCTCAGTACCTCAAAAAAAAAAAAGTGGCAGGATTTAGGAAAAACTGCAGAACACCCTCACTTCCTAATGACATTCGAATCTCGAATCCATTCTATTGGCCCAACAGAACTCCCCCGTCCCAGCATCCTGCTCTTCACCAACACTGCTGAGTGTCTTTCCAACTCCTACAGCTCAATGGCCAGCTTGTGGTCTGACCCAAATTCATGACCTAGAGGACATGGCGCTGCCTTTAATACTCTTGTAATAACCTTACAAGTAAATGAATATGAAATTGGACCTCCAGGACTTTTCCTATGCTGGTCCCTCAATTCCTTTTACATCTGTCCTCCCCACCTTCACTGTTCATTCCTTTTCACCCTTAGACCTCGACTTAAGAACCCTCCTCAAGGGACCTTTCATGATCATGTCCCAACACTTCCTATGTGAACCAAAGACACCCTGCCCTCCTGTTGACCTCTGTGTCTCCACACCAGACTTCCCTGAAGCAAAGGGACCTGGACTCAGGCCCTGCTACATCCCCGGTGTCTAGCATAGAGCTTGACATTGGATGGAAGCTCAAAATATTTACTGAATGAACAAGGGACCCCACTATAGTGATTCCTGGTGATTGAATCCCACTCCTATAGAAAGCAAAAGAATGGATCCAGATAGGAATTGTGGTCTCTACTGCTGGGTGACACAAGGCCCATCCCATTCAATGTCCTTTCTATGGAAGGACTGGGAGGAACTCAAGCTCTGTTGCGACACAGAGCCGGGAAAGAGAGCCAGCAGATTGGGAAATGGTCAAAGGAGAGACCATAAGAATTGTGGCTGTGGTGTGTGTGTGTGTGTGGGCTAAGGCCTTGCTGTTTTAAACCAAGCCTGGATATTTTTGTGAACCTTGGTGTGTAGGATTGGTAGGAAAGCGTGGGGAGGAGGTGCGGTTCTGGGTAGGAATGCACATCTGTTTATTGGATTCCCTTCCTGGTGGTTTTATCAGCCTAAGGCTGGAGCGGTTCCAGTTGTTTCACTTTTGTTTTGCCAGAGAGTCTATAAGTGCTATTTAAAAGTAGCTCCACTGACAGCATTCTATAAATCGATCCGTGTGTACCTTTCTCACTCCGAGTTCTCAGTTTATAACACTCCCGGTTAGAATACAGCTTCCTCGTCGTATGCATATAAATTCAACTCTTTTTTTCTCCCTCCTCTTTAAATAAACTTATCGATGTTTGCTTTATTCTTGAGCTTGATACAAGGATTGCTTAATGTCTGTTGGGGGTTAGAGAAGCAGAGTTGATATAAATGGGGCCAAGAAACCCATATATTTTGGATGACAGCCAAACTTCTAACACAGTCTCTATTTCCTGCCCAGTATAACCCTCCGGGGTACTGGCCTTCCCTAACTCTGTCTCATCCATTGTCCTATGAATGCCTCCCTTCAGGAATCAAATCTTTTTGTAGGTAGTAGGATTACTATTAATGCTGGCTTAAGGAACATAAAATTTGGGCTGCCACACTTAATTTTCATAAAAACCTACTGAAATTCACAGCAGATAATGCAGGTACCCTGCATATCCACTAGACCCAGACTGTCCAAATAGTGACCACTAGCCACAAGTGGCTACAAGCACTTGATAAGTGTTTAGTGCAAATCAAGATAAACCATGCATGTAAAATTGATTTCAGACTTGGTACAAAGAAATGTAAACTATCTCACTAATAATTTTATATTGATCATTTATTACAATAGTATTTTATATATAGGATTAAATATAAGATATTATAAAATTCAACTTTACCTGCTACTTTGTACTTTTTTAATGTGGCTACAAAAAAAAAACTAAGACCATATTTATGGCATGAATTTATGGCCTGTGTTATAGTTCTATTGGAGAATGCAGCGTTCGATATTCACCTCTATACTCTGAAAGCTGCCTATTATGAACATCTACGACTCTGTCCCAGAGGGCTTTCTCCTGGCATCAAGTTCATGACTGACCCATGCAAAAGACATCACAAGTGCTGAAGAGTGAATGCCCCCGGAAGCAGCCCTCGCCCACGATAAAAGGAGAGTTAGAGAGTAAAACCCCCAGATCTCTTAGCCCTCAATTGAAAGAACCCTGAGGGGCATGTTTGACACTGACTCCTGGGATCCCCTGGCAGGGCTGAGCTCTGTGTGCCCCTGGTGGAAACTGCTCAATAAAACAACCATTGCTAGCTACCTTCCTCTTTCTGTCTCCTGCTTCCCTTCCATCCCTAGTATCACCTCCCAAGCTATTTGCCCCTGAATCCTTTTCTTAGTTTCTGGAGGAGTACAACTGACAGAGCTCTAGAATCATTTTGTCTATTTAAAAACCTCAGTCTTAAAGAAGTTGAAAAAAGTCGGGCATAGTGGCACACACCTATAATCCCAGTTCTCGGGAGGCTGAGACAGGAGGATCACAGGCTCGAGGCCAGCCTCAGCAACTTAGTGAGACTCTAGTTCAAAACAAAAACTAAAAAAGGGTTGGGGGTGTAGATAAGAAGTAGAATGCCAGCTGTGTATGGTGGCAGCATGCCTGTAATCCCAGTACTTGGGAGGCTGAGACAGGAGGATCGCAGGTTCGGGGACAGCCTCAGCAAGTAGTGAGACTCTCATCAACCTAGCAAGACTATGTTTCCAAATAAGAAAAAAAATCAGAATGGGGGTGTAGCTCAAAGGTAGAATGCCCCTGAGTTCAATCTCCAGTACCAAAAAAAAAAAAAAAGAGGGAAAAAGTAGAATGCCCCTGGGTTCAAACCCCAGTAACAAAAAAAAAAAAAAAAAACTTAAAAAAAAATCTTTGCCGAGGTCATACAGTTAATCAGCAGCAAACATTCAAGCCCAGGTCTTCCTGACCTCAGCGCCCTGGGTCCTTGAGCACTGCCCTGTGGGTTCTCCATTCTCAGTGGGATCATTCACCTTTGGGGGAGGGGTAGTCGGGAACTAACTAGTTCACCTGGGGAAAGACCATGGGACAGCAAAAGAGAACAAGAACAGCTCTGACACATAGTGGAGTGCGGAAGGCAACCCCTCCCCCATGACCTTCACCTTCTAATAGTCACACTCTTTTAAACCTCTACCCTTGACTATGGGCTAAACTTATTGACTCACTTTTTTTTTTTTTTTTTTTTTGCAGTACAGGGGATTGAACCCAGGGGCATTCTACCTCCGAGCTACACCCCCAGCCCTATTTTTTATACTTTATTTTGAAACCGGGTCTCACAAAGTTGCGGAGGGCCTTACTAAGTAGCTGAGGCTGGCCGCGAACACGGATCCTCTGGTCTCCGCCTCCCAAGTACTGGGATTACAAGCGTGTGCCACCATGCCCGGCTTATTGACTCACTTCTAAACTAAAAGAATATGGCAGAAGTGATAGGATGTCACCTCCAAGACTCGGTTACACAAGGCCATCCCTGCCTCCTGGGAGCTCTCTCACTCCTTCCCTCCTGGGTCTTGCCAAGTACCATGGACTCGATTGTGTCTACCCTCCCCAAAATTAGTATGTTAGTGCTAACTCCCGTAGTGATAGTATTTGCAGATAAGGCCTCTCCTGATTAATTAGGTAATTAATTACCTAATTAAGATTAAATGAGGTCATAAGGGTGGGGTCCTAATCTGATAGAGCTGGTGTTTTTATAAGAGAAGGAAGAAAGCCAGGCCTGGTGGTGCATTGCCGGTAATCCCAGTCCTTGGGAGGCAAAGACAGGAGGATCACAGGTTTGAGACCAACCTCAGCAACTTAGCGAGACCATATTTCAAAATTCTAAAACAAGATTAAAAGGGTTGGGGTGTAACTCAGAGGTAGAATGTCCCTGGGTTCAATCCCTAGTACCTCCAGAATTATTTTATTTTTGTGTGGTACCGGGGATTGAACCCAGGGGCATTCTACCTCCGAGCTACACCCCCGGCCCTATTTTTTATTCTTTATTTTGAAACAGGGTCTCACAAAGTTGCGGAGGGCCTCACTAAGTAGCTGAGGCTGGCCATGAACCCGGATCCTCCAGTATCTGCCTCCCAAGTACTGGGATTACAAGTGTGCACCACCACGCCTGGCTCCAAAATTATTAATTAATTAAAAATAAATGAAAATAGGAAGAGGCTGGGGACATAACTAAGTGGAAAAGGCTTACCTAGCATATGTGAAGCCCACAATGAAAAAATAAAAAGAGGAAGAGGCACCAGAGAGCTCTCTCTTTCTCTCCGAGTCCACACAAAGAAAGGACAATGTGGCAGTTTACAAGCCAGGAAGAGAGCTCTCACCAAAAATCAAATTTTCGGGTGCCTTCATGATAGACTTCTGGCCACCAGAAGTGTGAGAAAGTAAATTTCTGTTCTTTGTTATCGCAGCCTCAGCAGACTAACACACCCGGTCATGAAGCAGACGTATGGAGAATCAAAGTATTTCAATAACCGCAAGAGTGAGTTAGGAAGCAGATCCCCTCAGTCGGACCTTCAGATGAGACCACAGTCCTGGTTGACAGATGAGAGACCTTGAGGCAGAGCACAGTACAAAGCCCACCAGATTCCTGACCTTCAGAAACTATGAGATAAGCAACGCTAACTGTTATAAGCTAGTACATTTTGCTGATGATTTTTGTGTGTGGGGGGGTGTTGGGGATTAAACCCAGGGGCATTTTACATCTGAGTTCCACCCCCAGCCCTATTTTATTTTTTATTTTGAAACAGGGTCTCGCTAAATTGCTGAGGCTGATCTCAAACCTGCGATTCTCCTGTCTCAGCCTCCCAAGTGAAGGGATTACAAGCATGCACCACCACACCCAGCATTAGTGGTAATTTATTATACGACAATATATAACACGGAATATGTGAAAGCAACATGCAATGTCAAGAGATGAGGTGGGTGATGTGCCTAGCAAGAGTCAACTCCAAATGCATTGCTATTTTAAAAAACAAATAGAGGCCGGGCGTGGTGGTGCACGCTTGTAATCCCAGTACTTGGGAGGCGGAGACCGGAGGATCCGGGTTTGTGGCCAGCCTCAGCTACTTAGTGAGGCCCTCTGCAACTTTGTGAGACCCGGTTTCAAAATAAAGTCTTAAAAAAAAATAGGGCTGGGGATGTAGCGCGGAGGTAGAACACCCCTGGGTTCAATCCCCAGTACTGCAAAAAACAAAACAAACAAACAAACAAAATAAAGTATAAAAAATAGGGCCGGGGGTGTACCTCGGAGGTCGAATGCCCCTGGGTTCAATCCCCAGTATGGCAAAAATAAATAAATAAGTAAATAAATAGAGCCAGAATTCGGGAATTCCGCAATGAAGCCAAGTGAAATAAAGAGGCAAACACAAGGAAAAGCCAGCTGGCCAGGCAAAAGGAGCCTGGCTTTTTAAATTCCAGAACTAGCAGCTCTCGCTGGGGCTGGATTTCTATGTGCTGCAGGCAGAAAGATTTACTTCCATATATCCATAACCAATAGGTACTGTGGTATGTTTGTTTAGGTTACAACAGAAGCAGGCTCAGATAAAGACACAAGTGGAAGCAATTAATTTAGAAGACACCATTAGCAGAGTAGAAAAGTGAGGCAGGAAAAAGATGTAAGACAATAAGGAAGGAGTTATTGGCCAGGCGCAGTGGCGCACGCCTGTAATCCCAGGACTTCGGAGGCTGAGACAGGAGGATCGCAGGTTTGCGGCCAACCTCAGCAACTTATAGTGAGGCCCTTCGTAACTGGTGAGACCCTGTTTCAAAATAAAAAATAATAAAATAGGATTGGGGGGTGTATCTCAGAGGTGGAATGCCTCTAGGTTCAATCCCCAGTATCATTTAAAAAAAAAAGAATGAGTTATTGTGCAAATTATTGCTGAGGGCAACAACTGAGTTTTACCACCTCTGGGGAATGCTAGGAGACTGGACAGAGCACGCATTTCTGAGTTATCCCACCCAGAGGTGAGGGGATTGGGGTTTATCCACCAACTCCTGCCAGTCATTGTTGCGGGAGAGCATTAATTCCCAGCACAACTAGCCTGTGAAGACATGCAGATGCTAGCTAGCCAATTAGAAGTTGGTCTGCATGCCTTGACATCGTACCTGTCAAGGGGACAGAAGTGAGGTCTCAAGAGTCTCTGCTCCATTGAGGCCTCCTGAAATCGCCTGTAATCATTTAGGTGACGGCTACATGCAATCTAACTACATGAAATCATTGAAAATTATTGCCAGTTGAGCAAGGCCCTCCGCAACTTAGTGAGACCCTGTTTCAAAATAAAAAATAAAATAGGGCTGGGGGTGTAGCTCAGAGATAGAACATCCCTGGGCTCAATCCCCAGCACCACACATGAAAAAAATATTGTTATGAAAACTTGTTGAAATAAAGAAATTTGTTGCACTTTTGAAGAGCTCTGAAGGGTCGTGTTTCAAATCAAATGCACTATAAATCTTGGTTTGAGTCAGAGACCTTCGAAAAGTTACCTATTTCTCTGAGGCTTACTTTTCTTCCATGCAAAATGGACACATTAATTCCTACCACACTTGGTAGTGGGGACATAAAATATACAAAACAGGTGGCATAAAGGCAGATAAGTTTCTTAAAAATGTTTAAACCTGCTCCAGGTACAATGTTGCATGCCTGTAATCTCACCTACTCAGGAGGCTGAGGCAGGAGGATCACAAGTTTGAGGCCAGCCTGGGCAGCTTAGCAAGACTCGGTCTCAAAATAAATTTAAAAAAATGAAAAAGTTCTGGGGATGTAGCTCAGTAGTAGAAAGCCCCGGGGTTCAATATCCAATACTGAAAAAAAATTTAAACTTGCAGTGATAATTTGATGGTGGCGCTGGGCGTGGTGGTGCACACTTATAATCCCAGTACTTGGGAAGTTGAGATGGAGGATCTAGGTTCGCAGCCAACCTCAGCTACTTAGTGAGGCCCTCCGCAACTTAGTGAGACCCTGTTTCGAAATAAAGAATAAAAAATAGGGCTGGGGGTGTAGCTCAAAGGTAGAATACCCCTGGGTTCAATCCCCGGTACCACAAAATAATAATAATAATAATTTGATGGTGGCAACTTGGCCTATACAAAGGAAAGGATTGCTCAAGGAAAAATGGTAGCACTACTTAAAAGTCAGCATCAGTGGACTAAGGATAAAAAGCTAATGTCAGTAAGTATTGAAACACTCTATACCACAGCATATAGACAAATCTGTCTTTGACGCTTTTCACATTTCAGCATTGAGATAACACTCAAAGCTGAACATTGCCTTCAGTCACATCAAACCAAAATTTTCTTATTTCAAGCTTGCTTTTTCTCTAAAACTTCATCAACGCTGTTATACCTAACAGAAATAGACACTCAAAATGGTAAATATTCAATAAATGAACTTTGGATTTTAAAAAGCAAAACAGATAAAATGGAGAAACAGCACTCCAAAGCTGTGATTTTTAAATCGTAAAATCACTATAGTGCACACAAAATTAACCAATAAATGAACTAGTGGTTGAAAGCACCCACTTTTTATGAGTTTGCTTTTGGGAAACACTGAGCTGGAAACTAACCCTAAATTCGAGAAAGGTAGGCAGACAAGCTAAACAGACCTAATTGGCCAAAAATAAATAAACCCACTCCAAATATCTAAGAAATGAACAGAAACATTGTACATTCTTGTCAGCATCCCAAGCTTCATAAAAATAATCAGAAACTCTAAAATCTCTGAAAACTAGGCACAAATATTTAAGGTCACATAAAAATGGGCACCATCGTCACCATGATGCACAAAATATATGACAAACTTCTACGATGGAAAATACTTATTTTGGGGACATTTGTTTCAGCCAATTTCCTTGAAGTCCCCAGCAGAGTCTGACAAATGTTTGAGAAATGTTAGTTCCTTTCTATTTATCAGTATGCCTGCAATATTGTTAAAGGAAGAAAATGCCAACAAAGATTTCTCCAAGCCCATACCATCCCCAAATAGGGCCTATTGGGAAAAGCCCAAGTATGAGCAATCAAATAGAAAGGTTGCAATGAGCCAGGCATGGTGGTGCACGCCTGTAATCCTAGTACTTGGGAGGCTGAGACCGGAGGATTGCAGGTTCAAGGACAGCCTCAGCAACCTAGGGAGACCCTGTTTCAAAATAAAAAAATAGAAAGTGCTGGGGGTGTAGCAATGAAGTGTTCTGGGGTTGTTTGCGGAATAAAAGAGTAACAAAGAGACTGAGGCAAAGACAGAGCAGTCAGAGAAAGCCAATCGCATCAAATTGGACAGCGGCCCAGTAGTGTAGGTTGCACCCCCCAAATTAATAATAAAGTCTGGGGGTTCCAGAAACAGAGCTTGGAACAAGGAGACAAAATGGAATGGTCCAGAAGCGAAGCCTGTGATGCTAAGAATCGCCCCGAGGCATTCTCTTTGCTAAACCAGATAAAACCAGAGGGGAATCCTAAATGTAGACAAAAGACTGGGCAAAGTTCACCGGAAGCCTCTGATGTCTAGCACACTTTAACCCTGTCATGGAAAAGGGTAACTCATGACTCCATAGTCCAACACAATCAATGGAAATGCGTCTTTGGGAAGATTCGGTTCCTTTTACATGGTATGTGTGTGTGTGCACCTATAAGCAACACTCCCCTAGCCCTATTTTATTTTTTATTTTGAAACTGGGTCTTGCTACGTTGCCAAGAGTCTCTCTAAGTTGCTGAGACTGGCCTTGAACCTGTGATCCTCTTATCTCAGCTTCCCAGGGACTGGGACTACAGGCCTGCACCACCACACCCAACTCTACCTGGATTTTGTATTTATCAGACTTTTTTTTTTTTTTTGCGGTACCGGGGATTGAACCCAGAGGCATTCTACCTCCGAGCTACACCCCCAGCCTGATTTTATTTCTTATTTGGAAACAGGGTCTCACTAGGTTGCTGAGGGCCTCGCTAAGTTGCCAAGGCTGGCTTCGAACCTGCGATCCTCCTGTCTCAGCCTCCCAAGTACTGGGATTACAAGGGAGTGCCACCCGGCTAACATTCTTGGATTTAATGGCCCAGATATCCCAAATTGTGAAGTGCAATGTTGCACTGCAGTTTACTGCCCACTCGTGGAGTCTGACCACTGCTGGATTCAAGTCACCGGGAGTCCACATTTAAAAGCAGAAGACAGCCGTTGCTACACTTGAGTCTCCTCCTCCAGTGTCAATGAAGGACGTGCCAGCCTCACATTCCTGCAAATGTATTCTGGGCCGGGATGTCAGTGATTACCACCAAACTCTCCAGGTCCATTAATCAAATGCTTTTCACATGCTAGAGGCAATTCTGTTTGGGGAGTTGCTAAGCAGCTTTGTCCCTCTCCTAGAGACCCAGGATGATAGCCGTTCAATGTGTGGATCTTGTTGGTTTCCTCGTTGCTGGGGGAGTGAAGCTGCCCATTGTTAGTGAAGCAATGGCTGCAGGCCAGGCAACAGCTGTGCCACCTCTATTTGAGAAAGCCTTCTGCCAAAGGTTTTTGTAACACTGGAGAAAGCGAAGACACTCATTTGGCTCAGTGTTGCCCTTGGTCAGAATGACTTTATTTGCAAAGCTTTGGTCTAGATTTAGAGAAGGTCGCTGCCTTAGTAAGAAAAAT
Organism: Glis glis; assembly: GCA_004027185.1. Taxonomy (NCBI): domain Eukaryota; kingdom Metazoa; phylum Chordata; class Mammalia; order Rodentia; family Gliridae; genus Glis; species Glis glis. The sequence continues at coordinate 46,473 of PVJS01002549.1, forward strand.
AAAATAAACAATGACCTTATCCTGGCCGCTCCATGGCACCAAGTTAGAACTTGCAGAAGGGCTGTGAGGGCGTGCCCAGGCTTCCAGTGGACAGACTTAGCCCTGGACGATTCAGGTCATGTTTACCCAAGCGCATCCACAGTGCCAGCCAGCTCAACAGTTTACTGACAGAGAGTTCGGTCTGCCAGGTGCCTAGTTCTGTTTGTTTTTGGTGGCAAGGAGGAAAAGTTGCTGGTCAAAATGTATGATTTGTGAGCAAACTTTTCATATGGTTTCTTTTTTTTTTTTTTTGGTACTGAAGATTGAACCCAGTGGTGTCCTACCTCCAAGCTACACCCCCAGCCCTATTTTATTTTTTTATTTTGAAACAGGGTCTCATGAAATTGCTGAGGCTGGCCTTGAACCTGCGATGCTCCTGTCCCAGCCTTCCAAGTACTGGGATTACAGGCATGTGCCACCATACCTGGCTTGTTTATATGACCTTGATCTTGACTCCTTATCATGAATGAACAATCAAGAACATAAAAATATAGTCCAACTCCTCAGGATTTTACCTACAGGGAATGGTTTTGTGTGCTAGGATGTTTGGTGCAGTGGTTTAACACTACATTTTTAAAAAGATCTTAAAATCTAGATTTTATTTTATTTTTATATAGTTTAATTGGTGCATTGTAGTCTTATATCATAACGTAGTTCAGAGTGATAGGGCAGATTTTTTTTTTTTTTTTGCAGTACTGGGGATTGAACCCAGGGGCATTCTACCTCCGAGCTATACCCCCAGCCCTATTTTTTATTCTTTATTTTGAAACAGGGTCTCACTAAGTTGCGGAGGGCCTCACTAAGTAGCTAAGGCTGGCTGCGAACCTGCGATCCTCCTGTCTCAGCCCCCTAAGTACTGGGATTACAAGCGTGCACCACCACACCCGGCTTCAGATCTTATTTTAAAATGTAGTGCTAAACTGCTGCACCAACCCCTGTACATAAAGCCACATCAACTAGCTGTCTGACTGCTTGCCTTGCTTTACTACACAATGACTTGGGAATCAGACAGATACTTTTAAGCCCATATTTAGCACCTAGAGTCTCTGAGCTATGCAGCAAGTCATGAATCCCTGTGAGATTCAGTTTTCTTGTTTGTAAAAACTGGGATAAGACTTGTGTAACAAGTAGTTATCCAGTGCCTGATATACACCATTCTTTTAGGTGCGAGGAATACAGAAGTGAAGGGGGGGGTGATAGAAATTTCCGCCACTACGAAGCTTAGAATTTTCTGCTCCTCAAAATTGTTCGGAGGAGGACAAAAGATAACAAAACGTATATATAGCATTATTAGCATATAATAGGAACTTAATGTTAGGTCCTCTGGTTGACACCCCTCTCTCTATTTTGTTTGGTGGTGGGAAGTTCTACGGAGAGGGTAGAAGAAAATATAGTGCATCGCTTCTGGCCTGTGTGTACAAATCCAAACCAACCCACCTACACCGATTTTCTTAAAAACTTCACATTGTGGCATATTTGTAAGTTGTAAAGTCAGTTTAGTGGGTTAAGGCCAGCATTTTTCTTCATTTAAAGAATTAAATATAGCCAGGCGTGGTGGCGCACGCTTGTAATCCCAGTACTTGGGAGGCTGAGACAGAAGGATTGCAGGTTCGTGGCCAGCCTCAGCAACTTAGTGAGGCCCTCCGCAACTTAGTGAGACCCTGTTTCAAAATAAAGAATAAAAAAATATAGGGCTGGGGGTGTAGCTCAGAGGTAGAATGCACTTGGGTTCAATTCCCAGTACCGCAAAAGAATAAAAAATAAAAAATAAAAAATAACGAATTAAATAGAATGGAATGGAATAGAACAGAAAGGGGAGGGACACAATGGGGCCATGTGGAAATAGAAATGTAGTAAGGTTAAACTTTGACTCATGAAGCTTTCGTTTCAATAGAGAGAGAGCAAGAGGGAGCGTGCGCGTGTGCGTATGCGCTGGTCTGTGCGTGAGAGCACACTTGTACACTGGGTCAGGATGTAAAACTGCACTTCCGATTGTAGGTCACAGTTTTTTTTGTTTGTTTGTTTTTTGTTTTGCGGTACCGGGGATTGAACCCAGGGGCGTTCTACCTCCACGCTACACCCCCGACCCTATTTTTTTTATGCTTTATTTTTTAAACCGGGTCTCACGAAGTTGCGGAGGGCCTCACTAGGTAGAGAGAGAGAGAGAGACAGGGAGAGAGAGAGGAGAGAGAGATATAGAGCACGCTGAGGTTGGCCGCGAACCTGGATCCTCCAGTCTCCGCCTCCCAAAGTACTGGGATTACAAGCGTGCGTCACCACGCCCGGCTTGTAGGTCACAGTTTCAAAATAAAGAAAGGAGATTTTTTTTTCCTCTTTTGCTATTATCCTCGAGTAGCTTTCTACCATCTTACCTCGTGTTCACAATGATGACTACTATAAAAATGCACATACAGATAAATTATTTTTTAGGAAAATAAAAAACATTCCGTAAAACAGTAAACATCTTGAAAGTCATTTCCTATTGTCCCATAGATCATACGTCTCGGAGTGCCCGGCACAGAAGTGAGACAGATGGAGCGAGGACGGGCAGGGCGCAGACTTGCCCCCTCTAAGCACATTTGCCAAAAGTGTTGCTGCCTCGAGAGTTCCTAAATGGACATGTCTGCGTGACTTTGTTTGAAACTCTTATGAGTAAATGAGTGGGAGATGTGAAGATAAGATCGCACGGCAGGAAGAGGAGGTCGACAAATAGGGTGGTCTTCCCTCCAACCAGCGGGACAGGTCTTGCCCAACATCCCAGACACGCGCTATGCCCTGCTTCCAGGGATGCTGCCTCTGGCTGTAGAGCTTTGCCAAGACTCTTAGCTGCCTTAGCACCACCTCCGCTGGGGGAAGCATAATGACTGCAATCCAGGACCACGCTTCTCCATCAGTCTTACTCTCTTACCCCTTGTCACTTAGTGAATCGCCCCACATTGTGATCTAACCTCAGTCAATATGACCATGAACAACTAACCTAAGCCACTATAACCATGAACATCTAATAGGCTATTTATTTTTTGGTAAATATCAACCGCCTCTAAAAAGCAGACGTTCTTAATCAAAGGAAGCCAAATATATTGAAATATAATCGCTAAAATATTTCAAAATATTTGTGATATTTTGAAATATTTCCTCTGTAAAAATACAGAGGAAGCCGGGCATGGTGGCACATGCTTGTAATACCAATACTTGATAGGCTGAGACAGGAGGACCGTAGGTTTGAGGACAGCCTCAGCAATTTAGTGAGACTCTCAGCAACCTAGTGAGACCCTGTTTCAAAACAAAAAAGAAAAAGGGACTGGAGGTAGAGCTCAGAAGTAAAATTCTGCTGGGTTCAATCATCATGACCACAAAAAGATAGATGATAGACAAATAGATGGATGGATAGATAGATAGATGATAGATAATAGGATTCTTTACAAATAAATCAAAAATAGAACTACTACTAGCAAGTCTACTGCTATTACTATAATTTCAAAGTAATGACGAGATTAAATGGCCTGTTGCGTTATCTATAACATGAGTAACGTGATGAAAATAAATATAACTTCTATTATAACAAAGAAACATTGTCTACACTTATCATTGAAAGAAAATTCTAGATTTCAGTTAGAATTAGTGAAAATTTACAAACATGTGACTTTTTTTTTTCATATCCAAGACCATGAACTCCTTGAATTCTCCCTGGGCAAAGGATCCATGGACTGCAGATTAAGCACCCATGATTACAGGGAGGCGATGGCTCCCGACTCTCTACAACCTCACTGCAAGGGAATGAAAAAGATGAACGTACGTCTGACAGAATCCTGCCACTTAATTAACAGGCAGGCCCAAGACAATATCTATCCTGCTCTTTATACTCAGTGAAATCCTGGCTCTCCGTCTTGTTAGAAGGTCTCACAGCACCTTATAGGAAAGTCTTACCAAACCCAAAAGGATAAAACTCAAATACTACAATTCCACTAATCCTCAAATACATACATCGAAGAATCCATCCAGTTGGCGGCTGAAGACAGGACTGCTTAGGAATTACACCTAAGGCACCATTCAGGGCTGCTTACAGTTGTGTTTGTTGAACACTGCAAAACCCTGTAACCAAAAACAGCAACCCTCTTGCCGCTCCTAAACATACAGACTGCTGGGCTCTCTCATCCTTATACCATGGTCCAAGAGGCAATGATCAAATATTCAACATCAAAAATAGCACAGAGCAGGGCGTGGTAGCACATGATGTAATCCCAGTATTTGGGAGGCTGAGGCAGGAGGATTACAGGTTTGAGGCCAGCCTCAGCAACTTAGTGCAGCCCTCAGCAACTTGGTGAGATCCTGTTTCAAAATAAAAAATAAAATAAAATAGGGCTGGGGGTGTAGCTTAGAGGTAGAATGCTCCTGGGTTTAAATCCTCAGTAACACACACACACACACACACACACACACACACACACACACAAATGGTATGAACTATCCAATCAGAATGCATGTTAACTAAGCCGGGCGTGGTGGTGCACACTTGTAATCCCAGTACTTTGGGAGACGGAGACCGGAGCATCTGGGTTCTCAGCCAGCCTCAGCTCTCTCTCTCTCTCTCTCTCTCTCTCTCTCTTTCTCTCTTTCTACTTAGTGAGGCCCTCCACAACTTCGTGAGACCCGGTTTCAAAATAAAGTATAAAAAATAGGGCCGGGGGTGTAGCGTGGAGGTAGAACGCCCCTGCGTTCAATCCCCAGTACCGCAAAAAAAAAAAAAAAGAACGCATGCTAACTAATGCTAACTATAAACAGCTAGTGTCATCATGACAATATGTCCTAGTCAAATTTCAACCTCGTCCTATTCGGGCAAGGGTGAGGAGTGCTTTGTACACACTCCCCATATCTTCACCACTAGTTCTACCAATGAAAGTCCATTTCTAACTTATAGTGTACTCATTAGCAAAGCCTTTAGAATTGGTGAAAAATCCACATAGGTAAAATACTAACTAATAGCAGCCATCTCTGGATTGTGCCTCTTGATGAAATTCTGGTTCACTCCTGGAGGGTGTATTCTAGCAAATATATTTGGTATATTGATTAAAATGGTATATTGATGCAAATGCAGATTTATATCACACAGATTGTACTGAAGGTTTTTCTGAAGAATTACAAACCAGATACCCAGTTATTATTACTTTGGGGAAAAAAAAAGACCTATTAGGTTTTTAACCTGTATAATTATTTCTGAAGGAAAATCTCTTACAGTTGTTATTGGAAGGAATTCATGGAAATTTATCTTTGAATTTGGGTGCTGCCGTTCCCCTCCATTAAATTATTATTTTGCAAGCCTTGGGAAATCTCCAGTGTCATGAAGTTTTAAAGGAATTAAATCTAGCAAAGAGATCCTGTCATCCCCTTTATGAAGCATGAAGGGAGACTGTTCTTTAAAAGCCTGTCTGGAGAGACTAAGAAGGATCAAAGATTAGAACATGGAAAATCCTGATGAAAACAGAGATGGAGAGGAGGATAAAGTCGTTCTTTTAAAGTGACGAGTCTGAATGTGAGTGAGCGAAGACATTCGTGCCGCCCAGTTCAAGCAGCAGAGAAATGTGATGGGTGGGATTAAAAAGGAAGACACCCCGGGCAGAGATTTCTATCTTGCTCCTCTGGTATCCAAATGATCGTCAATGCTCAGGCCACAGTACCTCATTCCACGAGGCCAGAGAAATACAGTTTTTTTTTATTGTTGTTGTTGTTTTTATTTTTTTGCGGTACTAGGGATTGAACCCAGGGGCATTCTACCTCCGAGCTACACCCCCAGCCCTATTTTTTTATTCTTTATTTTGAAACAGGGTCTCACTAAGTTGCGGAGGGCCCCACTGAGTAGCTGAGGCTGGCCGTGAACCTATGATCTTCCTGTCTCAGCCTCCCAAGTACTGGGATTACAAGTGGATACTCAGATTGTGCCACCACGCCCAGCAGAAATAGTTTTTTAAAAATCAAAGTCAAGATCGAGTGGAGGAAATGCATGAAGGTAAGAACTCGTCTCATCCAGGAGTCAAAAAATAGCTCAAGCAAAATTCCCAAATGGTGCCAAAGCCATAAAGAGAAAAATGGCAGCTATAAAAAGAGAGATGTCAACTAAACTAGTGCTTATCAAAAAATAATTTTAGTCAGTAGAGGAAGGAAGACAGGGGAAGTGGAGAAGGGAGAGAAAGGGGAGGTACTGGGGAGTGAAATTGGTCAAATTATGTCATGTACGTGTATGAATATGTTACAATGAATCCCACTATTATGAGCACTCTAATGCACCAGTAAGAAAGAAAAATAAGCCTGGCGTGGTGGTACAATTCGAGTATTTGGGAGGCCGAGACAGAAGGATCGCCAAGTTCAAGGTCAGCCTCCGCAACTTAACAAGGCTCTCAGCAACCCAGTAAAACTCTGTTTCAAAATAAAAAAGAAGCCAGTGTGGTGGCACACACTTGTAATACCAATACTTGGGAGGCTGAGACAGGAGGATCACAGGTTCGTGGCCAGCCTCAGCTACTTAGTGAGGCCCTCTGCAACTTAGTGAGACCTTGTTTCCAAATAAAGAATCAAAAATAGGGCTGGGGGTGTAGCTCGGAGGTAGAATGCCCTTGGGTTCAATCCCCAGTACCACAAAAAAAAAGAAAGAAAAGAAAAGAAAATAGGGCTGAGGGTATAGCTCAGAGGTAGAACACCATTGGGTTCAAAGAAAGAAAAGGGAGGGAATAATAATTGTAAATAAGTAATTTGAAGGTTTTTTTGAGGGTTTTTTTTGAGTGCATGTGCGTGTATGTGTGTGTGTGTGTGTGTGTGTGTTACTGGGGATTGAACCCAGGGGCATTATACCTCTGAACTACACCCTCAGTCCTATCTTATTTATTTTTTTTATTTTGAAACAGGATCTCACCAAGTTGCTGAGGGCCTAACTAAATCGCTAAGGCTGGCCGCAAACCTGTGCAATCCTCCTGTCTCAGTCTTCCAAGTACTGGGATTATAAACATGCGACACTACACCCAGCTAGAATACTATTTTTAATAGCAGATATACTAAATTATGACCAAAATGAAGACAACTAAAGTGCCCAGGACTCAACAGACTGTCCTGATTATAGTTAAAAAAAAAAAAACACCATTTTGTCTTCTTCTGGGATGCAGATGGATTTCATTTCCCAGGATCCTTTGCAGAGCTGAGAGTCATGTGACTCAGCTGACCAACTGGGGGTGAACTGGATAAACCTCACTTCAGATGTGACCCACCCAAACCATGCATGCACACCTCCACACTTTTATCTCTCACAGTCTTAGGACTACAGAAGATTTTGAGGTCCTGCAGATAAGCAGGACCACAAGGAACCTGGGTGCCCGAAAAAATACGTAAAGCAAAAGTCATATCCGAAAAACATAGTTACCTGTGAATGGGGGGGGGATTATGAGTAACCATTTTCACACTTCTTTCCAATTTCCTTTACTTCTCAAACTTCATAGAAGAAGCAAGCATCATAAAACATTTCAGTTTTATTATCTAGTAAATTTAGTAAGTAAAAAGCAAAATATTAACTTTGTAAGAAGTTGACTTATTTCTACTTCCTTTTGATAACTCCGGATGCTATGGATTTTGGTGTGTTTATTTACTAATATATCTCCAGGACCCAAAACAGGGCCAGGAACACTATTAACATTCAATAATATGTATTTTGGGGAAAAAATGAATAGTTTCTGGTATCCTCAACATCCTACTTATTTGTCAATAATCCTCTTAAAATGTAGTGATCTCAACTAAATAAAATGCTTGAGACAAAAATATACTTCATGCATCCTCTTCACAGTGCAAAGTAGCCCGTCACTACTATCCATGCTATTCATCTAGTACTGTATTTCTACAAATATGGCCAAAGACTGCATTTGAGTTGGAGGAGGGGTTGTTTTTAAAAGGAACATCACACCATTGGCTCATATTGATCTTATAATCAACTGAAACTCTCAAGTCTTTTTCATATAATTTGTTGTGAAGCCTGACTTCCCTCATTCTGCGCTTGTACAATTGATTTTCTTAACTCCAAATGCTGGACTTTAAATTGATCCTTGTTAAGTTTTATCTTATTTGTTTTGGTCCATTATCGAAGTCCATTGAGATGTTCTCGAATCCCTGGTTCTGCAATCTTGAATTTTACCTATCTCTCTAAATATGTCTCCTGATAACTGTATTACTTTCTAAGTTTCCAAAGTTGAGGGTAAAACTATTAAATGTTTATGAATCAAGAGGAGAATTCTGCTGACCACCATTAGAAATCACATCCAGGGTAACATGGAGCCTCACATCAATACTCTTGGGACAAGTAGCATAGAATGTTAGATTTTAGAGTAATCATCAAGCTCATCTAACTTCTAAGATTTTCCCCAAGTCTCACAGCCTATTAGCTGTTTAATACTTTTATGACCCCCATCTGTACAGAGATGCTCATTACTTACTTTTGACCTCAATGCCACTTTCTTTGTGAAAAATTCTTTCTTAGAGAGCCTCCCTTACTCCATCCCTGCTTATATGAGACTTCATCTCCTGACCTCAGCTGATCAGTAGATGGAGGAATACCTAACAGAGTACAGACACTTCTAGAAACACATGTATTTGTTCAAGGCCCTTGCAGATTACCACTGATCAAAAGATACAAAGATCCCTGCCCTTATGGAATTTACTTTATGGCAGGTAAAGAAAATATAGTATCAAGTATAACATATAAGCAAATTATATATTATGATAGAAGGTGATAAATCCTATGGGGGGAAAAAAGGAAGATTAAGGGTAAATGGGCCAGGCATGGTGGCGCAGGCTTGTAATCCCAGTACGTGGGAGGCTGAGACCGGAGGATCCGGGTTTGCAGCCAGCCTCAGCTACTTAGTGAGGCCCCCTGCAACTTAGTGAGACCTTGTTTCAAAATAAAGAATAAAAAATAGGGATGGGGGTGTAGCTTGGAGGTAGAATGCCCCTGGGTTCAATCTCTGGTACCGCAAAAAAAAAAAAAAAAAGGATAAATGGTATTGGAGGTGAGATGCGGTTTTAAATAGATTGCCCAGATCTTCATGGAGAAGGTAACATTTAAAGAGCAATGAGGGAGTGAGCCATTCCAATTTGAGGAGGGAAAATATTTGTACTGAGGAAACAGTGCAAAGACACTAAGTTAAAGGGAAACAAGACCCATTCAAGGAACAACAAGAAAATTAATTCAGTGTACCACAGGAGTGATTTGAGAGACAGGCTCTCACAAGAGATCAGAGAGATAATGAGATAAGGAGAGCCATCAAAAGGACTCTCATTCATACTTTGAAAGGAAAAGCTACTGCATGGTTTTGAACAGAAGAGTGACATGATTTGATCTATATTCTTTTTTTTTTTTTTTTTGCGGTACCAGGGATTGAACCCGGTTCTACCTCCGCGCTACACCCCCGGCCCTATTTTTTTTATACTTTATTTTGAAACTGGGTCTCACGAAGTTGTGGAGGGCCTCACTCCGCAACTTCGTAGAGAGAAAGAGAGACAGGGAGAAAGAGAAAGAGAGAGAGAGCTGAGGCTGGCCGCGAACCCGGATCCTCCGGTCTCCGCCTCCCAAAGTACTGGGATCACAAGCGTGTGCCACCACGCCCGGCCTTGATCTATATTCTAAGAGGATAATTCTGCTGCTGTATCCAAAATAGAAAAGTAAGAACTTTTAGGATGTTATCATAATACCTTTTTTCTTTTTTGGTGCTGGAGATTGAACCCAGGGGCATTCTACCTCTGAGCTACACCCCCAGCCCTATTTTATTTTTTATTTTGAAACAGTGTCTCACTAAGTTGCTGAGGTTGACCTTGAACCTGTGATCCTCTGGTCGCAACCTCCCAAGAACGGATATTACAGGTGTGTGCCACCACTCCTGGCTGTTATTGCACTAATCTAAGCAAGAGATGGTGGTTTATGCCAAAGCAGTAGCAGTAAGAAATGGTAGTGGGAATAAATGGTTCAATTCTGCATTTATTTTGAAGGCAAAGTCAACAGTACTTGCTGATAGACTCCATGTGATTATAAAAGGAAGAGAGGATTCATGCCAAGGTTTTTGGCCTGATAAACTGAACAGTGAGAGTTGCCATCAACTGTGACAGGAAAGGCAGGGGATGGAGGAGGTTTAGGAAAGGGAAGGAAGTTCAGTTTGGGGCTGGTTGGAAATACAAGTCTGAAATTTGGGACAGAGTTCCAGGCTAGTGATGTACTGGAAGCTGTTGGCATGGAGATGGTTTTTTAAAGCTGTGAGATTCAATGAGCTCAAAGAGAATGAGAGTAGACCCAAAAACTGAGCCCTGCACACAGCGACATTAAGAAGTTAGCAAGATCCAGGCGTGGTGGCACACACTTGTAATCCCAGTACTTGGGAGACTGAGACTGGAGGATCCAGGTTCGCAGTCAGCCTCAGCTACTTAGTGAGGCCCTCCGCAACTTAGTGAGACCCGGTTTCAAAATAAAGAATAAAAATTAGGGCTGGGAGTGTATCTCAGAGGTAGAATGCCTCTGGGTTCAATCCCCAGTACCGCAAAAGAAAAAAAAAAAAAAGAAGTTAGCAAGAAAGCCAGGCATGGTGGAGCATGCCTGAAATCCTAGTACTTGGGAGGCTGAAAAAGGAGGACTGCAGAGGTTTGAGGCCAGTCTCAATAATTAGCAAAACCCTGTTTCAAAATAAATCAATAAATAAAAAGGGCTAGGGATGTAGCTCAGAGGTAGAACGCCTCTGGGCTCAATGCCCAGTACCGCACACACCAAAAAAAAAGTTAGCAAGAAAGAGGAAGAAGCAGAAAAGGATATCAAATGAAGCAATCAACGAGGGAAGAAGAAAACCAAGATAGTGTAGCAGCCTGGAAGGCAGAGAACAAAGTGGTGGCAAGAGGAGGAAGCATTCAACTGATACTGTTAGATCAAGTGAAATGGAGATTTAGAATTGACCATTACATGTAGCCATGCGGAGGTTATTGCTTCTCTTGACGAGCGTGATTTCAGTGATGTCATGAGGCTAGAAACCTGACTATTGTGCTTTGAGGAAATACAAGGAAGAGGAATTGGAGATAACAAGCTCACATGATTATTAGAGGAATGTGACTCCAAAGGGGAACAAAGTAATGGGGCATAAATTGTTATGGATGTGTATCCTATAATAAGAGGGTTTTTCAGAACTAAGAAGTAACTAATGGGAATGATCCAGAGGAAAGATATTGTTGATAAAGGCAAGAGAGAAGGGAATTGCTGAATTGATGCTGGAGTAAGAGGAGATGTAATCTGGTACCCGAGTGGACAGAAGAGCTTCAGATGGGCGAAGAGAAAGCAGGGTAAGAGACTTCCGATGTCGGGAGGTGGGTAGATGTGGTGGTGGAGTCCATGGAAGTTCTCTCCTGATTGCTTTCATTTTTTCAATGAAGCCAGAAGCAAGGTAATCAGCTTAGAGTGAAAATGGAAGGGAAGATATGGAAGCTTGAAGGAGAAAGAGAAGGTACAATAGTCATGCAGGTTAGTAGAAAATGAGTGGATAAGGAAGTTTGGATTGCCTGACAGCATTAAAGGCCCACGTGAGATCATGAATTTATAATGGGCCTAGTCGATGCAGCTGTTAATTTTTCTTGAGTTCAGCAAAAAGACTGAACTACCATGGCTATATTTTCTGCCAGATGAGTACAAGCAAGCAAGACATAGGCAAAGGAGATGAGGATATGCAAGGAAGTGTTTGTTATTATAGAATGTACAATTTTACCAGGGTGAAAAGGGGAGAGAGCACATCAAGGGGTGTAGAGACAGAAAAGGGGGAACATGCTCAATGCATTGGAGTTTGACGTGGTTTGAAAGTTCTTTGAAGTTGGGTTTCTGGGGGCAATGAATTGTAAGATTTCTGAGCTCATGATAAGGCAGTAAGATGCATAAAACCGACAGCATGGCAGGTTTGTAGTTATAATAACAACAAGGCCTAGAGTGTAACAATGGGAAGAAGTGGCTGAGGCAGAGTACAAGACAAGATTTTTGGAAAAGATGAAGTCAAAAAACTAACAGGCCAGGGCATTGAAAAGAAATTAACTATAAATATATATGTATGTATATTTGTGTGTGTGTGTGTGTGTGTGTGTGTGTGTGTGTGGAACTGGGATTGAACCCAGGGGTATTCTACCTCCGAGCTACACCTCCAGCCCTATTTTTTATCCTTTATTTTGAAACCGGGTCTCACGAAGTTGCGGAGGCCTCACTAAGTAGCTGAGGCTGGCCGCGAACCCAGATCCTCCAGTCTCCGCCTCCCAAGTACTGGGATTACAAGCGTGTGCCACCACGCCCAGCTGGTGCATTGTAATTATGCATCATAATGAGGTATAGAGTGATAGGAACATACAGGCACACAGCACTTGGTGTGTTTCTCTCCAGATCCCACCCCATTCATTAAGACATAAGACTACTACTAGAGAGGGTAATAGTGGGCCAGCGTCTAAAATTCATCCAGAAATTTAGAGAATTGTCCCATGATTTAAATAAACTCAATGGGTGAGAGTAAGTGCAGCTATAATTTGATGACTATAGATTCAAAGTGGAAAAGAAAAGAAAGGTGGAAAATGATCTAAAACAATGATAAAGAGCAAAGAAAACATCAACCCATTCCTCAGGCCTAGAAATACCAGGGTAGCAAATCTGAGTGTACAGTGGTAGGAAGAGAGAGAATTCAGGGGGCTACTTTTTCACCCCTGATGGTAGGGGATAGAGGCTTGGGTGGGGGGCAGTCCTAGCCCCAGTTGAGTGAATGTCCTGATGATTACAAAGGTAGGAATAGAGGATTGGAGGAGTGTGGTCTTAGACCCAGGATACAGATGCATTCCAGACCAGTAAAGAATGTGGGTGTTTCATTTTGACCCCTCTTCGTGGGTGGTTCATCAATGGACCAATAGGCTTTTCTCTTCTATAATCTGAGTTAGGGATATGAAGAAATTGGCCAGAAGTCCTCAGCATGCTGTCAGGAAAGGTAGACCCAAAATCTGAGCCTATCACCGCTGGAGACATCCATTATGTCATGTGCAGGAAGAATGAAGAAACACCGGCTGGTTTTTGGAGATACAGAGAAAGAGAAGACTGAATCAGAGAAGAAGAGAGAAGCAAATATAGGAAAGAAATTGACTAATTAAGAAAGCTGCCTTGGTTTCTAATGACTGCCATTTATTACCCTTGGATTGTAGCAACACATTTCTAAGTGCTAAGAACCATTTGATTAAAAAACTATTTTCAAATTTTCTGTGGACTTAAATTTACATGTCTTCAGTTTTTGAAGTTCACATTTTCCTCTTCTGGAAAATAGTAGTTGATTATTTTCTGTCTCTCACAGAGTCTTCAGAGATTACCCACCAAGATTAAATAATCTCACATGAAAATTCTGTCAGTAGCCTAGAGTAATTTACCTGAACCTGTAGACAATTTTCTTTTAAATACCTAGGTGCTATAAATATCTTATTACTAACACCTATCCTAGGTATTGGCTCTCTTAACTGCACTTGACAATTATTCGACTTAGTAGGGAAGCCAGAAGCATAGGTTTAATTGAGGAGTCCTGCCTTCTCTCTGTCATCTGTTAATACTGCACCATATTCCAAGCAGCTGGCCTCTTCCATCTTTGTTTAGGGCACCTAGCTGATCAATGCCCTGTGCATTCTGTAAGGACGAGCTGTCATTGCTGGAATGTGGCTGGCCATGAAGCATCCTGTGATCTCAGAGGCAGTAGGAAAGAGAAGGAAGCTGGTTCTATTTTAGGGAACCTGCCCCAGAAATAAGAGCTGGCCCTTGAGTGATAGTAACCAGTAATCCAATATCGACTATGCATAGAGTTATGTCTAAGTCATGCTTGATTGGGGCTGGTATCAGTATTCAAGAGTTTCTAAGTCTGGGAGTTGTACTTAGTAGTTGAATACACAAAGCTCCCTCCTTACCCCTGATGATGGGGCAGAAGACTCAGTCCCAGAGAGTGAGCCTCCAAGGTAGGGCTGATATAGGGTAAGTAGAGTTGTGGTCTTAGTCCCAGGATGTAGATTCACTCTGGACCCATGAGCTAATGAGCTCATTGTTCTGGAGGGTCCTTTCAAGCACTTTCCAAGGATGTGTATGACATATAGGGTACGTGCCTGGTACCCCACAAGAAAAGAGTGGCTAGAACCATGCAGAGCCCCACCTCTCATCAAATTGGCTGCATCTAGAAGGAATAAATGTCCCAAAAAAGAGCATAAATGCCACATTAAAATCTGTCAAGGGCTGTCTTAGAACACACACTGAGATTATTATCTTGGACCGGCTCAGTTTGAATACACGGTATTTGGCTGGGTGGGATTTGTCCAAAAGCGGATACATTCCAAGGGAACTGGTGTAATCTTTAAGGTGCAGTCTTTGATGTCGTCTCCACCCAGTAATGTTTAATCCCTCCTTCCTCCAAGCTTGTCACATGTCTGCCTCACTGACCTTCCTTATCATAACTCGTGACAATTGTTAGCTTCATGTTTGATTAACTTTTATGATGCGTTGTTTAAAATTTCTATAAAAAGTAATACTGGCTGTAGGAAACAAGGAGAATTGTCATCTATCTCCTCCCCGACCTCCCGATTATTAAATAAATTTTTCTCCAAATTATTATATCAGACTTCGTGTCATTTTCGGGCAAGAAAGGCTATTGCCAGGAAGCTGACTTGAGCAGTGACCTTCCATGGCAGGAATCATGAAACAATTTTCAGGAAGCTGCCTGGAGCAGCGGCCTTCTGTGGCAGGACTACGGAGCAAGCAGTGTCCACTAGAGCCCAGAATAAAAATCCAAGACAGTGGCCCTCTCGTGAGGACTGGATCTTTGAGGCAGAATTAACAATTCAGATGATCCCCTAGCACATCGCATCAAGGATCCGCTGAAGCACACGAGCTAACGAGCTGCCAACTGCAAAGTCCACATTAGACGCCACCCACGGGTGACAGGGAAGCTCCAAATACACTTCCTACCTTTGGCAGCAATGACTCAAACTCAGCTTCCTGAGGGAAAAATGCATGTTTGTCTCAACAGGTGTTCTACCCATTCTGTCATTACAAAGCATGAATTTCAGTTTTTAAAAATCGACTGCAGTCGGGCGTGGTGGCGCACGCTTGTAATCCCGGGACTTGGGAGGCTGACACAGGAGGGTCGCAGGTTCGAGGACAGCCTCAGCAAGTAGTGAGACTCTCATCAACCTAGCAAGATCCTGTTTCAAAACGAAAATAAAGTAGGGCTGGGGGTGTAGCTTGGAGGTAGAATGCCCCTGGGCTCAACACCCACAGAGATAAAAAATAAAAATCAACTGTCTCCCTTGATCTGGATTTCCGTTACCTCCTCTGATTAGGAACCATCACCATTGATTCTCTATAAAGTTGAAATCCACATCTGAGAAGAAGGGATGTGACTGGCCCCTGCCATAATGTTCTATCCCTTTACTCCAAGCACCCCAAGATGAATCCATGACATCCTCTTAAAGGTTGTTTGTTTGTTTGTGTGTTTGTGTGTTTGTTTGTTTGTTTTGCAGTACTGGGGATTGAACCCAGGGACATTCTACCTCTGAGTTACACCCCCAGACCTATTTTTTATTCTTAATTTTGAAACAGGTCTCACTTAGTTGCAGAGGGCCTCACTAAGTAGCTGAGGCTGGCCGCTAACCTGCGATCCTCCTGTCTCAGCCTCCCAAGTACCGGGATCACAAGCGTGCGCCACCATGCCCGTCCTCTCTGAAAGGTTTTTTTTTTTTTTTTTTGTGGTACTGGGGATTGAACCCAGGGGCATTCTACCTCCGAGCTACACCCCTAGCCCTATTTTTTTTTATTCTTTATTTTGAAACAGGGTCTCACTAAGTTGCGGAGGGCCTCACTAAGTAGCTGAGGCTGGCCGCAAACCCGGACTCTCCGGTCTCAGCCTCCCAAGTACTGGGATTACAAGCGTGCACCACCACACCCAGCTCTCTCTTAAAGTTTTTGATACACAAGTCAGGTCTTCTCTATAGACCAACACGTAGAGTTTCTTTTCTTGTTTCTTCTACCCCATAGGAAAAATAAAGTCATCAACGTTAAGTGAAGAAATTGTCAGAGTTCCATGTTAGAGAAAAAAAATTCCAGGAGATGTATGAATACTCAGAATCTTATTTTCCTCCTCTGTCTTATTTCTCCATCATTCTTTTTTTCTTTTTTTTTTTTTTTTGCGGTACTGGGGATTGGACCCAGGGGCATTCTACCTCCAGGCTACACCCCAGCCCTATTTTTTTTCTTTATTTTGAAACAGGGTCTCACTAAGTTGTGGAGGACCTCACTAAGTAGCTGAGGCTGGCCGCTAACCTGCAATCCTCCTGTCTCAGCCTCCCAAGTACTGGGATTACAAGCGTGCGCCACCATGCCCAGCTGTCCATCACTTTTGAAATCTCTTCCAATAAGGCCTCCTTTGAACCCTCCATTTCCCTGGGGCATCTATGTCAGAATCCCACATGTCCTTCTTCCAGAAGGTAGAACCTCACCAGGTGGGCTTGTGGCAAAGTGGAAGAAGATATGCACAAGCATGAGTAGCACTGGGAAAAAACAGACCCTAGTATAATATTAAAAATAATCACACATAATATAAAATATTTACAATATAATCTATAATATAAAAATTAACCCTCCTGACTCACCTGGGTCGTAAGGGCACTTCCAGGATGTGAGACTTCCAATTAAAGGAGGAAAGTCTCAGGCAAACCCAGATGAGTTGGTCTCTCTAAATATTAAACAAGCTGGACATGGTGGTACACACCTGTCATCCCAGTACTTGGGAGGCTGAGACAGGAGGATCGCAGGTTCAAGGACAGCCTCAACAACATAGTGAGACTCTCATCAATCTAGGGAGACCTTATTTCAAAACAAAAAATAAAAAGGGCTGGGCTTGTAGCTTAGAGGTAGAATTCCCCTGGGTTCAATCCCCAGTACCACCCAAAAAGAAAAATAGTAAACAAACATTGCACCTATCCTGAAAATCACAAAAAGTTTTCTCCAGATTTCTATTTCCTGGGTTTCAAATATAATTGTATCCCTTTGTGATTGTTTCCTTAAAACTGTGGTAGGAAACAGCATGCAACCCCTGACTAGATGGTGGGAAAGGCTCATCTGTGAATACTTCTTTGACTAATAATCCTCCTCACATTCTTTGTAATCTCTGTGAAATATAGGTAATTAGAGCTGATGGAACCTTAAATGCCTAAAGTTTACTTATATATAATTTACACATTATATATGTATGTATAATTATACATACAAGGAGAGGTGAAGTGCTCTCTTCCTAGGTGCTATGTGAAATAAATCCACAAGTACAGAATTTAAAGGTGGTCCCCTAATTTTCTGTCATCTGAGCATAAACGCAAACATATATATGCGAAGAATTTAAGGAACAAAAGAGCAATGGTCAATGATCCCCATGCCCAAAGGCCATTCAGGCAGAAGCAGAAAAGGAAGGATTGAATTTAACATTGTTGTTCCCTTCCTCCTAGACAGTCTAAAGCAGAAACTAACCCTAAATATTGTAGATGGAAAGCCGGGCGTGGTGGCGCACGCTTGTAATCCCAGTACTTTGGAAGGCGGAGACCGGAGGATCTGGGTTCGCGGCCAGCCTCAGATCTCTCTCTCTCTCTTTCTCTCTCTCTCTCTCCCTGTCTCTCTCTCTCTCTACTTAGTGAGGCCCTCTGCAACTTCGTGAGACCCAGTTTCAAAATAAAGTATAAAAAAAAAATAGGGCCGGGGGTGTAGTGCGGAGGTAGAACGCCCCTGGGTTCAATCCCCGGTACTGCAAAAAAAAAAAAAAAGATTGTAGATGAAATCCAAAATTAATTCTCACACATGACAATGATATTCATTTTTTTTTTTTTTGCGGTACCGGGGATTGAACCCAGGGGCGTTCTACCTCCAAGTTCCACCCCCAACCCTATTTTTTATTCTTTTTTTTTTTTTTGCCGTACTGGGAATAGAACCCAGGGGCATTCTACCTTTGAGCTTCACCCTCCAGTCCTATTTTTTATTCTTTATTTTGAAACAGAGTCTCACTAAATTGCGGAGGGCCTCACTAAGTAGATGAGGCTGACCGTGAACCCAGATCCTCCAGTCTCAGCCTCCCAAGTACTGGGATTACAAGCCTGCACCACCATGCCCGGCTATGCCAATGATATTCTAAAGATGCTCACTGACAGGCATGGTGGCGCACACCTGTAGTCCCAGTACTCCGGAGGCTGATACAGGAGGATCATAGGTTTGAGGACAGGCTCAGCAATGTAGAGAGACTCTCAGCAACCTAGAAAGATTCTGTTTTAAAACAAAAAATAAAAAGGGCTGGGGTGTAGCTCAGAGGTAGAATGCCCCTGCGTTCAATCCCCAGTACCAAAAAGAAAAAGAGAAAAAAAGTTGCCCATTAATTCGCAATTTGAGAAATATTTGTCATAATATTCAAATATCTACATTTGTCTCTTAGAATTGTATTATAAATATGTACTCTGGATCATACCGAATCGTGACACACTTTGGTCTTCCTTTTCCTGCAGGAATGTATAAAATGGTTATAATCATGGTTTCAAAGCCGGGCGTGGTGGCGCACGCTTGTAATCCCAGTACTTGGGAGGCTGAGACAGGAGGATCGCAGGTTCGCAGCC
Organism: Glis glis; assembly: GCA_004027185.1. NCBI lineage: Eukaryota > Metazoa > Chordata > Mammalia > Rodentia > Gliridae > Glis > Glis glis. The sequence continues at coordinate 65,202 of PVJS01002549.1, forward strand.
AGCCTCAGCTACTTAGGCCCTTCGCAACTTAGTGAGACCCTGTTTCAAAATAAAGAATAAAAAATAGGGCTGGGGGTGTAGCCCAGAGGTAGAATGCCCCTGGGTTCAATCCCCGGTACCACCCCCCAAAAAAGTTAAAAAAATAAATAATAATCATGGTTTCATGGGCTTCTGCAGATTCTTCCTCCGGTTGCATGCAAATCGGGGTCCAGACTATTTCAGCGCATTGTTAATTAGCCAGTGATTGCGTGTCAACAGCAATGGATCTTGCTTACTCTAAAAGCATAGGTTATCACTTCAAATTTCATTTCCATGTATTAATCACATAACCACTTGAGCCAACATTTTGAAGTTTGAACTGAAGTAGAAGCTAATGATGGAATGGGTCATTATGGACCCTGTTGCTAATTTTTAACCAGAAAACAATCCTGTTATTTTATCCTTTGCTTTTTACCTTGTGAAAATAATGCCAATTGACATATGACTTTCTGTCTGGGGCGGGAGGGAGGGAGCTGGGCTATTTGAAGGTAATACTCCTCACGTTTATAATTCATTGACCTATAGGAAATGAATTCTGCAATCGTTTTTTCAATCTACACTTCAAAGTTTTTTCCAGTTTGGCTCTTGGCCATGACTAAGGTTCATTGCATTTACGTTTGCTTTGTAAAATATACAAAAATTCCTGCATGAAGGTCACCGCCGGGCTAGTGGTATAACAACTATATTGCAATCTGTCCAGCAATCCATAGCTAAAAGGCAGAACTCAATTTACCTTCCTGCTGAAAGAACATGTCAAGTCTACAAAAACTTAAGCAAAAGTAGAGTGGAGGAGGCTTGCTTTGAAAACCCATTGGAAAAGTACATTAAATCTGGAAGCAGCACAGGGTACCACATGAAAGGCTACCAAAGAAAATCCAGATATCCAAACATCACAGCTCTTTTAGTCTGGCAAATAATCCAGTTTATTCTGCAGATCAGCTTCTATAGCGAGTGAGTTTCCTTGGGTTTTCATGCCTGTATTAGTTGAAAAAGAAGAGCTTGAGAGTAATGGTTTTCAAAAAGTCAGCATCTAAATCTTCCATAAAACACTGAACAGCTAACATCATCTGTCTTGCCTTCTCTAAGCATCATTCAGAGATGAATACAGGAATTATGGGAGAGCCATATAGCTAGTAATGGAATTTACATATTTTTAAGGATGAATTCTGTCAGAAAAAAAAATGTTCATGATGGAAGTCTCCTCTCCACAAATAAAAGGCATAAAGTTGAAATGGCTGATTTAAGACACACGTGGAAAGGCTTTCTAGCTTTCGGTACAAAATTATCAATCAAACTGAAAGCCACAATGGCTATTTAGAACAACTCTTACCAAAAAAATATAAATATATATATAAATATATATATATATATATATAGTCATCCTTTGCTACATACAGGGAATTGGTTCTAAGACACCTCCTAAAGATACCAAAATCCACAGAAACTCAAGTTCCTTATATAAAATGGCATAAACTGGTCATGGTGGCACACACCTGTAATCCCAGTACTTGGGAGGCTGAGACAGGAGGATCACAGGTTTGAGGACAGCCTCAGCAACACAGCAAGACTCTCAGCAACCTAGCAAGACCCTGTTTCAAAACAAAATAGAAAAATGGCTCAGGGTGTAGCTGAGAGATAGAATGCCCCTGGGTTCAAACCCCAGTACCTAAATAAATAAATAAACAAACAAATCAAATGGCATAGTATTTGCATGCAACCTATGCAAATCCTCTACTTTAAGTCATCCCTGGACTATAACATATAATATAATGTAAATGCTATATAAATACTTGTTATAGGCTGGGCATGATAGTGCACGCTTGTAATCCCAGTACCTGGGAGGCTGAGACATGAGGATCACAGGTTCACGGCCAGCCTCAGCTACTTAGAGAGGCCCTCCGCAACTTAGTGAGACCCTGTTTCAAAATAAAGAAGAAAAACTAGGGCTGGGGGTGTAGCTCAGAGATAGAACGCCCCTGGGTTCCATCCCCAGTACCGCAAAAATAAATAGATAAATAAATAAATAAATAAATAAATACTTGGTATAGTGTATTGTTTAGAGCACAATGGCAAGGAAAAGAACACACATGTTCAGTACAGATGCAAATTTTTCCAAATACTTTCAACCTGTGTGCAGCTAGCTGAAGTCATAAGTGCAGAATTCATAGATATGGAGAACTGACATATATATTATATATAATATACATAATATATTATATATGTTATATATACATATATAATATTCTGCATTCATGAATATGTATATTCACGAATATATATATGTATATATAGAGAGATATACATATATATATATATATAGAGAGAGAGAGAGAGAGAGATCTATACTATAGAGGGATATCTATATAGAGAGAGAGAAAGAGAGATTCCTGATATTTGTTTTGTTTTGTTTTGTTTTGTTTTTTGTGCTACTGGGGATTGAACCTAGGGGCATTCTACCTCCAAGCTAAACCTCCAGCCTTATTTTATTTTTTACTTAGAAAAGAGTCTCACTAAGCTTCTGAGAGTCTTGCCGAGTTCCTGAGGCTGGTCCCTGACCTGCGGTCCTCCTGTGTCAGTCTCCCCAGTACTGGGATGACAGGGATGCACCACTGCGCCTGGCACTTGGCTGATATTTGCCACTGTATTAGATATATTCCTTTGGATGAGATCCAAAATATTTGCAAATTATAAAAATTCCACAACTATTACAGCAAAATTTTAGAGCATATTGATTTGCCATTCTTGATTCTTTACTTTGTAAATATGTTCTTTTATATATATAGATTTGCATAACACTTTCCAATTAAATTCTAGGATCCTTTATAAGAAAAGAGGGGTTTACTCTTTCTTTTATCTTTTTCCTTACCATGCCTCCTCATGTTTTAACAGATCCTTACTGAACTTGCCCCTTGACCAATAAATCCTTGCCTTAATTAAAAAAGAATAGAAACCAGACTGGACAAAAGAATAAAGCATTGATTGTAAGGATTTTAAAGATGGCAACAAATTTCTTGAATAATCATCCTATTGACAGGTGGGGTCTAATTCCCCTCCCATTGAATACAGGCCAGACTTAGTGACTCACATATGACTAAGAGAATGAAACAGAAGTGAGTCTTGCACACAGCCATGCAACTGCAGGACTTCTGTAAGAATTGCAGCTACCCTAAGCCCGCCATGCCGTAAGGAAGCCCAAGCCACACAAGGAGGCCCCAAGGGAGGCACTCCAGTAGACAGCCCCAGCAGAGCCTAGTTTTCAGGTCATCGCAGCCCATGAGCCAGACACATGCTGGTAGAAGATTCTGGATGAATCTAGCACTCAGCTATTAATGTCACCCCTAGTTGTTTAAGTTTTCCTAGTATAGGTATGAGATCTCAGGGAGTACAGACAAGTAATCCTCTCTGCTCTATGTAAATCTCTGACCCGTGATATCCATGAGCATAATGAAATAGCTGTTGTTTTATGCCACTAAATTTGGGGTGCTTATGCAGCAGTAGATAACTGAAACATAAGGTCAGCCTGAGCTTAGCCCAACCACATGGAAGTGTATGCCAGCACACATTTCCCACTTTGTTTATTTTTACTAGGGAATAACAACCTATTGGGGTAAATACCTCCCCAGCAAGAGCAATCTAGAAGACAAGAGTATGAAGACATTCTGGATGAATCTGCATGAGATACAATCAAATTATTATCAAGCAATTGCAACATAAAAAGAGTAGGCACTGATAGAATCTCAGAGCCTATTACTTTACCATGCAATTACAACATAACAAACATACCAGTCAGAGATGCAATCGCAAGACAAGGGGAATCAATACTGACTCTAAAATACATCACAGGCCATTTTTAAGTTAATACGTAAAATCTGCTTTAAATTGATTCTAGCTCAGTGTGGAGCAAACCCGCCATAACAATTTTTACATACAAAGCCGAAAAGAATAGGGAGGAGCAACCTGAAGCAGGCACAGCTTGGGGTGAAGGTGTTCTTCCACAGAAACGCACTTGGTGACACGATGTTGTCCTTTATACTCAGCAACAGACTTCACCGTATGGATCTCAAAAGCTGTGCTCAGCAGAGATAAACCAACACGTTCAAACTATAACAGCTAGAGAGTTAAAAGTAAAACCAAGTGTCCTTTCATGTCTGTCCAGTTTCCCAAGAAATCCGCACAGAGGGAGCAATCAAAAGTGTTAGGTTGATGAGCGTGGTGGCACACACTTGTAATCTCAGTACTTGGGAGGCTGAGACAGGAGGATCGTGATTTTGTGGACAGCTTCAGCAATTTATGAGGCCCTTCAAAACGTAGTGAGACCCTGTTTCAAAATAAAGAACAAAATTGGGCTGGGGGTATAGCTTGGAGGTAGAATGCCCCTAGGTTCCATCACCAGTACCACCAAAAAAAAAAGT
>PVJS01002549.1:69752-79752 GCA_004027185.1 Glis glis
GGAGAGAGAGAGAGAGAGAGAGAGAGAGAGCTGAGGCTGGTCGCGAACCCAGATCCTCCGGTCTCCACCTCCCAAAGTACTGGGATTACAAGCGTGCACCACCACGCCCAGCTGTACAGGTTACTATTCTAAGCTCCATGAATTAAAAAGCTATGAAAGGCACAGACCTTGTCCTCGAGCTCACCTGTTAGTAAGAGCAAGATAGACAAGTCTAAGAATAATGATGGTACAAAGTAGAAGGTATTAAGAGCTAAAAACAAAAACTGTCTGATAAACAAAGAAAGAACTATATCACAGAGCTTTAATGTAATTTAGCTTGGACATTCAATAGTTCAAATCATGTCCTGGTATTTTAAATTCATGACTATAAACTCATACATACACCCATTTCCATACTTCTCTTCTGTTCCAGTCAGTACTCTCACTGCTGTCACCCACAAAACCTGACAACCAAAACTTAGAGGAAGGAAGATTTATTTGCTCACAGTTCTGGAACTTTCAGGGGTTCAGTTCATGTTAGGCCAGATGATGTCTGTGGAGCTCAGGGCATGGGAGGGGAGAGAGAGAGAGAGAGAGAAAGAGAGAGAGAGAAAGAGAGAGAGAGAGAGAGAGAGAGGAGAGAAGACAGAGGAGAGAGGAGAGAGGAAAGAGATAGGAAGAGAAAAGGAGAGAGAGAGAGAGAGAGAGAGAGAGAGAGAGAGAGCTCTTCTCTCACATCACAGAGGCCAGAAGCAAAAGAAAGCTCGTGAAGGGTTCATGGACACATGCACAGTCCCTAAGGCAACAGCCCCAGTGATCCACTTCCTCTAGCCACACCCCACCTGCCTAGGTTACCACCCAATACATCCATTACAATGGATTTATCCACTGACGAGATTAGAACCCTCATAATTCAATCATTTTACCTCTGAACATTCTATATCCAAACTAGAACATCTTCCAAGATGGCAGCCTCCTTAAACAAAAGGACCTTTGATTACATGTTTTTTAAATCCCTCACCATGTCCTCCAGCTCTAGACACTGTCCTCTAGAGCAGTGTGTGTTAAATATTAATGGAATTAATGAATGCAGTATACTTGATATAAGACCTGCCACTATAGAGTAGCAACCCAACGGGTTTGGGGCTTTGAGGTCCCAGCTCTCCTGGCCTTCTTCCATAGTGTCTATTGTTCTTGCTCTCACCTTTACACTTTTTTTTTTTTTTTGGTAGGCATTCTACCTACAAGCTGCACCCCAGCCCAATTTTATTTCTTTATTTGGAAACAGGGTCTTAAAAGGGTTCTGAGAGCCTTACTAAGTTCCCAAGGCTGGCTTTCAACCTGAGATCCTCCTGTCTCAGCCTCCCAAGTACTGGAATTACAAGCATGTGCATCACGCCTGGCTACCTTTGCACTTTTAAAAGCTGTCAGTGTGGTTTTAGTGAAACTTGAAGTGCAACCTAAAGAACTTTGTAATTTGAGCTTTATCATGAATTATGATACAAAGATTTAGTTCTCCATGGGAAAAAAATGGCCCTTTTCAACAGTTCAAACAATGTTATGTCCATGCATGAAGGTGTAACTACCAATCTAACATGTATGGAGAGGGAGGGGTGAGCAGGGTGGGTTATAGAAGGAAATATATAATTTTGAGTCTCACTATGATGTATAATTACAATGCACCAATAACAGTATAAAAATAGCCAGACATGTGGCACATGCCTGCAATCCCAGCACTTGGGAGGCTGAGACAGGAGGATTGCAACTTCAAGGACAGCCTCAGCAACCTAGCAAGACCCTGTTTCAAAATAAAAAATAAAAAGGGCTGAGGATATAGCTCAGAGGTAGACTGCCCCTGAGTCCAATCCCCAGCACCAAAAAAAGAAAGAAAAAAAAGTATAAAAATAAAATACTTTATTTTTAAGAAAACGGCCCTTCTCTGTGAACTTAAAATTATTTCATGGATAGAGGATGATCTATTTCACCTACAAAGGACAATAGGCCTGGTTTTGTTGTCCTATTTCTACCTAGAAAGTAGTTCAGTGTCTCCAGCTTTGTACAGGCCTGTTAAATGTTTGAGATTTGGTGAAAGATTTATTGACTCCAAAATATCCACAGAAACCTGCAAGACTGAAGTGGGGAAAAACTGGTTAATTAAATGCCTTTAAAGCATAAAGTTATTTTACTTAGATGGCTGCACCTCCACTCTCACATAGTGGTGCAGAAATTATATTTCACGTGGCCTACGTGAAGGATGGGATGCAGTGGAGACTGCTGTTTGCCTCCGCAGCCTCCATCCTCCCACCACCTCTCCCCACCCCCTGTTTTTTCCTAACAAGGCTCCAGTTTTGTTCAGACACCCAACACTTCACCAGGCAGCCATGTACCTTAGGGGAGTCTAACCCTGCCCAGTTCTAGACATAAACCTTATTTGTCTGGTGATAACATCATTCTCTTTGCCAGAATTGGCATACAACTCCATTCTGACCAGAAAGATATGAGAAGAATTCTACTAGGCAAGCTCTGTTCTGGAGAAACTTGCTCCTCTTCTAAAAGAGAGGTGGTCCCTTATGTCTGGAGGTTTTTCTAGCTGGACATGATGGCTGGAATTTTTGGCAGAAATTTTTGCTGAAGGTTGAGGAAAAATCAACACTAAGGATGGTAGGGGGAAGAGATGAAGAGAACCTAGGTCCTTCATAAGGACTCAAGCTGTTGAATCAACCTATCCTGAAGTCCACCTACCTCTGCGCCTCCTGCTGTCTAAGATGCAAATGTAGCTGGGCCTGGTGGCACACGCCTGTAATCCCAGTTCTTGGGAGGCTGAGATAGGAAGATCACAGGTTCAAGACCAGCCTCAACAACTTAGCAAGGCTCTCAACAACTTGGTGAGACTGTTTCTAAATAAAAAATAAAACAGGGCTGGGGGTGTAGCTCAGAGGTAGAATGCCCCCTAGGTTCAATCCCCAGCACCACAAAAAAAGAAATCTATATATAGCTAAAAGTGGTTTTAAAAACCTAAAACATTTACTATTTACTATAAACTAAAATGTTTGTTTTCTTTTTTTTTTTTTTTTTTGCAGTACCGGGGATTGAATGCAGGGGCGTTCTACCTCTACGCTACGCCCCCGGCCCTATTTTTTATACTTTATTTTGAAACCGGGTCTCACGAAGTTGCGGAGGGCCTCACTAAGGAGAGAGAAAGAGAGAGAGAGAGAGAGAGAGAGAGAGAGAGAGAGAGAGAGGGAGGGAGAAAGAGAGCTGAAGCTGGCCGTGAACCCGGATCCTCCGGTCTCTGCCTCCCAAAGTACTGGGATTACAAGCGTGCGCCACCACGCCCAGCTTAAAACATTTATTTTCTATAAACTTTACAGAAAAGTTTGTTGACCCCTGCCATGTGCAGGGGTCATGCCATGTGCAATTGGTTAGACTTTCATGTATAGGGACAAGTATAAATAATAAGGTTTCAGGATGCACACTGTGCTGGATGTCTTACATTGGTCCCCTCTGGGCCCATTTCTCAACTTTCTCCCTTCCCTGGGAGGTTGGCCTGTAAGGACCACATCAGTGCCTTCTGCCTTCTGCTTAGATGTGGAAAATAGGGCCACTTCCAGGGGACCAACGGGCAAAAGGAGAATGAGATCAGGTGTTGGCTCCCTCTCTGCATGGCTGTTTCAAACAGGGTTCATCCTCCAGCCGAAGGGCGCGTTCTATGGAGCTCCCCGTTCCACATGGCTGTCTCCTCTAGAAGCCGGTGACTGTCCTCCCGTCTCCCCCTAGCATTCTGACCTCTACTGTGACCTCCCTACATTCTGCCCACACCTGTGCAAATGGTCTCTTTCAAGCACACTCGCAATTTGTCCATCTGGAGAGAGTGTGGCATCTGCTTCCTGCTGGGACCCTGACGGATACCCTCACCAAGCTGATTATAGCGGAGGGAAGAGAAATGAGGGAAGGGAAACAGAAAACTTCAACTTTATCGTTACTGAGTGTCTCTCATTCACAGAAGGTTTGAAGCAAATGAGATAAACTGTGAACAAATATACCAACATATATGGTTTTTCCTAGTATTCATATAGTGGGGTTGTTTTTTTTTTGTACTGAGGATCAAGCCCAGGGGCACTCTAACTCTGAGCTATACCCCCAGCCCTTTTATTTTTTATTTTGAAAAAGGATCTCACTAAGTTGCTGAGGACCTCCCTAAATTGCTGAAGCTATCCTCGAACCTGCAATCCTCCTGTCTCAGCCTCCCAAATACTAGGATTACTGGCATATGCCACCACACCCAGCTTATATATGTCTTAATATCTCAAAATTGAAAGGCTTGACCAGTCATACTGATGGATGATTTTGGCTAAGACTGTTGAAGTCATCTATCTGAATTCAGAAAACAGAATGTACCTGACTGGCCCCAGTCTTGCCTGATCGGCAGGCCTATTGCTTAACTCATCATTTCTTCATCATAATTCGCAACACCAAAATCCCCACTGCCCTTTCTGCTGATGAGCACCCAAGTCACGAAGCCACAAAGGCGCTGCGGCCCAGGACTCGCTCAGCAAGCGCCGCTCCCAGATGTACTGTTCTGCGGCTCCCTTCTGCCCTGGACCTCCGCAGCGGGCTCCGTTTCAGGAATGAAGTAATAAACCTTCCCTGCCAGTACTTATAAAATGTTCTGGCTCTATGGGACAGCATCTCCTGCTGCTTTGGGCACAAGTCCAGTTTAAGCAAAGAGTCTGGAAGGAGAGCAAAATGACAGTTTTATAATCAGGATGGTGGCAAAGAAAAATTAGGTGCATGGGGAAAAGAGCTCATCTTCTGAACAAATACAAAAAAAAAAAAAACCAGGACGACTCACTTGGATCTGCTTAAATGAAAATTATGAACAGGAAATTCTTAGATTAGTCATGAAAGTTTTACACATATTAGAAGACAGACACCCCCACCCCAAAAACACCCACAACGGCTACGCCATCACTCCGCCCAGTACTGTGAAATAAATGCTCACCGCTTTCTAGTGCATTACACTTCATAGCGTCCACCCCCCCCATCTGAATTCTGACTTTTAGGGAAGCGCCTTTCGTGAGTTATGGATGCTCCGTGGTTTTACATGCACTTCATTTTTTACCAGCAGTGACAAGATTTTTAATCTTTGTACAAGAGAAACCAAGCCCATGCAAGAACAACCTGTCAGGAATACTTACAGCCTTGTAGTTAACTCTCTCTTGAGTGTGATTTAATCAGCAAGGTGCTGCTGACAATGTGTAATAGAACATTGAAAAAGCTACAGGTTAATACCTCCGAGGGTGTCCAAGGAGACGCCATAAAGGAGACGGCGGCGAAATGAAAAATGGTTATTATTTAGCATTTATTAATCCTAGGTGGTGTGCGAGGCTCTAAAGAACATAGCGTAGACAGAAGCAGATTACCTCCAAAGTTCCGTGCTTCCCTTAACAAAATGGAAGGGGCTTTATAACCCTATCTCTAAATAATAATATGAGGTAGAAATGCCTTGAATCCATGGACAAAGGTAAAAACAGTATCAAAATAAAAGCCAAAAAGATTTTTGATATTTATGTCCTTCATCCCCAATCTATTTCTATACTTAGCACAATCTTGTATGTCTAGGCTAGAAGTTGGCAAATATAGACTGTGGGCGTGCCACCTGTTTTTGTAATGTTCCACTGGAACACAGCTATATGTACATATCCACATACTGTCCATGGCTGCTTTTATGCTACTAAAGAGTTGAGTATTTGTGACAGAAATCTTACGTCCAGCAAAGCCAAAAATACTACCTATCTGGCCTTCTCCAGAGAAGGTTTAATGACCCTGATCTAGTTTGATCTGGAGAAATCATTACCCAGATTTGATTTTTTTTCTTTATTTTTTAGCATTCTATCTCTGAGCTACACCCCCAGCCCTATTTATTTTTTATTTTTGAAACAGGGTCTTGCTAAGTTGCTGAGAGACCTCACTAAGTTGCTAAGGCTGGCCTCCAACTTGTGATCCTTCTGTCTCAACCTTCCAAGTACTGGGATTACAGGTGTACACCACCACACCCAGCTAGATCTATGATTTTCTTGATCCACTTGCATGTATTCAATCAAAGTAAAACTTCAATTTAACTTATTAATTCATTAAGCATGTAGAAAAGGTCTATATGCTTTTGCATTATGGAGGAATGTACAGACGACCACAGTGAATGGTCACAGATCACTCCTCCAAGCAAAGTCACTCCAATTTTTTTTTTTTTTTGCGGTACTGGGGATTGAACCCAGGGGCATTCTACCTTTGAGCTACACCCCCAGCCCTATTTTTATTATGTATTTTGAAACAGGGTCTCACTAAGATGCGGAGGGCCTCACTAAGTAGCTGAGACTGACCGTGAACCTGCAATCCTCCTGTCCCAGCCTACCAAGTACTGGCATTACAAGTGTGTGCCACCACGCCCGGCCAAGTCACTACAATTCTGATGAAACCGTAGGAGATTCTCCCAGAGAAAACTAGTTTCCCTTGCATGATCTTTCCTTGCTAGGGAAAGGCCAAAGATCTGGGTAGATAGTTAAATGGAAGGTAAGATGATACAAGACATCACTCTACAAAAGATAATGGTCCATAGTTTAATTAATTTCTAGAATCGTCCTAAATAAGATTGGAAAATTATTTGGAGCATGAAGACATTTATGGGTTTTATTTCAAAGCCCATGAACTCTTGAAAAAAGCATCGGTCTGCAACCCACTTCCTTATTCTGTGGTTATAGTGTTGGAGCCACACAGTCAACAGCGTGATCAAATCAAATCGCATTTGTTTACTCAGAAGCCGCAAATGGCTTTCTGGATAGGAACGTAAACATTGTCTGGCGAGCTCTAGCCTGAAGGATTGCATTTTAAGTCTGCTTCGAAGAACGACTTTTAGCCTTCCGACAAATGTGGGCATTGGAAAACTCCTTTCTCATCCGAATAGACCAATAACAGTGTTTAAATCTTTCAGACGCATGGAAAGAATACATGTAGCAGTTTTTCAGCCCATAGGTTGGTACCTCAGATGGATGCTATATTTTATTCCTCAAGAATTGAACTCTATGACTTAATCTTACCCATTTAGCATCCAAAGATCTGTCTTAAGTTTTGGGCTGCTCGCAGGTACTTCCCGTGATAACTGCACAATAACATCATATAGTCTGAAGAGGGGGAAAAAATTTCAAAACCTTTCAGTCCCTGTTACTGCATGAAACGCTTTTAAAAGTCAGGCTGAACCAAATTGCTCTATTTCCGTTTACAAGTATCTCTTTTATTTTAAAACAACTTTACAGGATTTGTTCGAACACTGTGTAACTTTCACCACCCATAACTAAACAAAAACACCTTTTTCAGAAAGAACCTTGAAGAAAACATCCAGGCGTATTCAGAGTACTGGTATTGGATATTCATCAGCAGAATCAACGCGGGCACTAAACAGAGGGGGCGGGACTTGAGGCCCAGCCCTACTAACCAGATGAATAATCTTGACTAGGTCCCTTTCTTCCCTGGGTTTTATTTTCCTCATCTGTAAAAGCAGGTAATTTAAACCTTCCTCCCGGAGTACTTCCAGCCCTAAATACAGAGATGACTCAAGCTTGCCATCCGTCACAGTTCTCAATAGAATTACCTCTACCCTCTTCCAACCTCATTCTTATGCATGACAGAGTGTGGGGAGCACGGGGTGGGGGAGGATCACAGTAAGCCAAATGTGAATTTTATTCTCCCGTTCTCATCTAGGAGGAGGCATCAGGATACCGCTAAGCCACAGAGGACGTATTTTCTTTGTTCTTCTTCTAGCACTTCATACAAGATTAGACATAAACTCAGTCTCAGTTTCTCCAGCTGTATCATTTAAAAGAGTAGAAATTAAGAATGATTTTTTTTAAATTTAGGACCACCCAGAGGCATGGATCAACACACTGGCACGTTGAAGAATCACTTTAATTACTTAAAGCATGATTCCTAGGCAGCTTTATAAAGGATGGAAACCAGATATGGTGGTTGACACCTGTAATCTTAGTACTTGGGAAACTGAGTCAGGAAGACTGCAGGTTCAAGGACAGACTCAGCAACGTAGCTAGATTGACAGCAACACAGTGAGACCTTGTTTCAAAACAAAAAATAAAAAGAGCTGGGGGTATAGCTCAGAGTTGGAATGCCCATCCTCACCCCCTGGCTTCAATCCCCAGTACCATACACACACACACACACACACACACACACACATACACACACACACACAAAAAAAAAAAAAAAAAGGATGAAGAGTCGCTGGAACTCCCAAATACTACTGATAGAAGCAAAACATGGTCTCATTTTGGAAAACTTTTTTTCAATTTCTTATAAAGTTAAACATATGCCCATTCTATGACTCAGACAAAGCATGGTTTTTGGCATCCAATTTCACAACATTGAATTTCACAAAACTACAATATGACAGTAAATTATAGTATAGCCCTTTTTTTTTGAAAGTAATATTAAGAATCCAATAATGACAGCATCACAAACTTGTGTATTAAGATTCTTCAAAAGAGAACACAGGCCAGGTGCAATGGTGCATGCCTGGAATCCCAGCTAGCCCAGAGGCTGAGGCAGAAGGATCACAAGTTCAAAGCCAGCCTGGTAATTTCATGAGATCCTGTCTCAAAATAAAACAAAGTAAACAAAAAAGGCTGGGAGTGTAGCTCAACAGTAGATTGCTTGCCTAGCATGTGCAGAAGCCCTGGGTTCAATCTCCAGCATTGCAAAAAAAGAACACAGTAGGCAGTAAGCCATCAGTCATTCAGAACAATAATTAGAAAGAGTTAGCCAGGCGTAGTGGCACACACTTGTAATCCCAGTACTTGGGAGGCTGAGACAGGAGGATCTGGGTTCTCAGCCAGCGTCAGCTACTGAGTGAGGCCCTCCGCAACTTAGTGAGACCCTGTTTCAAAATAAAGAACAAAAAAATAGGGCCGGGGGTGTAGCTCGGAGGTAGAATGCCCCTGGGTTCAATCCCCAGTACTGCAAAAACAAAAAAAAGAAAGAGTTGAGAATATAACAAAATGGATTGATAAACTAAATTTTGCAAAGGACCAGGTTGGGAAGGTTAGTGAAGCTAACTTAAAACACTGAATGCTTTTTGATATCAGGAAGGACTACCCAAGCAAAAAAAGAAAACAATTAAGCAGCCGTATCCTTTCTTTTCTATGAAGAAAGGCCCTCCGGGAGGTAAGAAGTCCCAAAGAGGAGCTGGTGGAGGAAGAAGTAATTAAAAGCAACGAAGCACAAACGCACACTGGTTCTTCTCCTGGAATTTTTTTTTTTAACATCACCTCAAAGCATTAAAGGGAAACAAAGAAAATAGTAATATCCCTGAGCAACAATAATTCCCTACTTTTCAGTCATCTTATGCAGATAATAATCAACCCCAGGAGGGGCACGAATGTGAGGATGTGTGACAGTTTCTCAGATCTGCCACCAACAACCACAAAATGTGAAAAACTCAGACAACACCACAACCTGGTAAGCCCAAGGTACCAAGTAAACTCCAAACCCTACCCAGCTGGCAAAGCCCAAAGCCACCCGGCTTTTGTCCACTCCGCTGTCTCATGCCTCTGCCTCGCCACCTCACCCTCTGCCTACCTGGACGTCACTCCTCATGGTACAGCCTCTGGGATGTTGGACCAGCCCACCCTGTGCCTGAAGTGCCCTCTCCCTATCTCCACAGAACATTCTTGTCTTTCAGCTCTCGGCCTAAAGTCCATCTCCCTGCAGTGGTCCCCTCTGACCACTGAATCGACAGAGACCTCTTAGCTACATAGATTGTGTTACTTTGGCATGTCCATTCATTTATTTGTTTATTTTCTCTCCACACCACTTAGAATGTGAGCTCCAAGAAAGCTAGTCACTCCTGTGTTTTGCTCCTGGCACCGTGAAGAAAAAATTTCTGATGGCCCTTATGAAAATGGTAAGAAAGACTTTATTCAAAACTATTGCAAAAGAAGTGAGAGATGAGGCTCAA
>PVJS01002550.1:0-83423 GCA_004027185.1 Glis glis
GCAAATATATATATATATATATATATATATATATATATATATGATTGTATATATGTATATAATTGTAAATAAATATATATGATTGTATATAACTATAATGATGTATAATTAGTATTACATATTGGAATTATATGTGTGTGTGTACAATTAGTATTACATATACATATACATATATAATTCATATATAGTATATAACATTTATTAGTGATGCTTATACTAATAGTGTATTTATACTGCTAATAATACAACTCATATGCTATATAGGTATTATGCTTATACTACTAATAATACAGTTCATATGTCATATAGGTATTGTACATAGTAAAATATAATTTACATGATTACATAAATAGTGATGGTTGGAAAACACAAATTCAGTGCACGCCTATTTGCAGCCTTTTAGTCCTCCAACTCACTCTGGCAACAGAAACCCTTCGAAGATCCTCAGTGATTTTCTTAAGGTAAATAATGCTCAACGCTCTGTAGTTAAGAGCTTTCCCTCGTGTTTATAGGAAATCTGTCCTCTCCCTCCTCCAGCTCCCCAGGTAAGTGTAGGATCAGCAACTCATTTGTTCTCAACTCTCCTGGCGCCTAGCAAATAGCGTGGACTCAATAAACATTTGTGGGAGACGGAATGAATTTTCAATAAGAAAGGATTTTGCAATTTACCTCCAGACCCGGCACATGAAATGAACAAGACCATCCATTCCCCCGACAGCAGCGGTAAATGGAGATCGGCAGGCACTTGTTTTAATTGACTCTCCTTTCCTCTTTTGCACATAAGAATTCTGCACCCGTCCCTGCTTTTCCTCTCTGTCGTTAACAATACAGCATTAATAGCAGCCGTAGTTCTCTTTGTCCCAACCTGTGCTAGGTACTGTACTAAAGGGCTTCGCTAGATCCTTAAACCAGCCGTCGAGTAAGTATTTTTGTTTCCCACTTTTACCTAAAAATGGGGATTCAAAGGGGGAAAGGAACTTGCCCCAAGTTACCTGACTGTAAATGATAAAGCCAGGCGTCCCTAACTCCGAGGTCACTCTGTGATTAGTCTTCTTATCTGTCCGGCTAAGCACTCAAGTGGTTGACATGGAAACCGAAGTCTTAGAGAAAACCATGAGACTAGGGCATCAATCTGGAATCTCCATTGATCCAGTCTTTGGACAGCGTTGTCTCGGGGTTATAGGGGGGAACTGATTTTCAACCAGATTTCGGTCAGCCTAATCCTTATTCCCCAGCCCTGCTGGGGTCTCCTTCAGTACAGCACAGATAGCAGAAAATCCAGCGACAGTAGTTATAAGGGAGATATTTTGGGTTCCCGAGATATGACTCTTAACAATAGACTGGTAATTCAAAGCACTATCCCATTCCAGAAAAGTCAGGCGCAATGGACAAATGATTAGGGAAGTGAATTCATTTCTATAAAAGGCTTAGTGCACTGCTTGACCCATAGGAAGTACTGAATAATTGGCCATTTTTTTTTTTTTTTTTTTTTTTTTTGCTATAACAGGGTTGGAATTAGGATGGAACCTGGCCAAAATTCTGGTCACCCAGGGAACTGAAGATAGATGATTCAATCCGTGTGCTAAGATTCCAGATTCATCAACAGACTCAACTAAGCAGGAGGAAGAATGGTTGGCTTAGAAGGGTCCTAGAATGTAGATAGCACCTCCTCCCCCAGCCTTGCGTCCCATCATATGCTAGAACTCCAACTTTGACTCTAGGGAAAAATACCCCATTCTTCTATAGTACCGCCCGTCTCTCGCTACAGGGTCTCTGTACATGTCGTTGTCCCTGTCTGGAATCTTTTGTCCTGGCTTATTTCCTCATCACCCTTTGAATCTCAGGCTCTCTGGTACTTCATTGAGTCCTTCATTCTGTCCCTAGAGGGCCATATAATGAGTGTCTCCAGTGGCTCAGACGCTGTGTGTGAGAGGTGCCAAAATACAGAAGACCACAAGCCATGTGTGGTCCCGCCATCTTGAAGTTTGCATCTTAATGGAGGCAACAGATATTAATAAAATTGATGTGTGACTAATGGCAGACCTCAACCATGAGGGCAGGGGCCCCAGTTCCAGTCACTGAGCCTCTGGGCTGAGACCCCGTTGGTGCACGATGTGTTTGCAAATGGGTAGAAACTCTGAGGCAAGCATTGAAGTGGAACATGTGGGCATGCGTGTGGAGAGACTAGGTAAGAAAAAATAAAAAAGGTGCTGCCATGGCCAAGTTACTAGTTCTCAAATGTGTCATGTGATGGGGCAAGTAAATTTCTCTATACCTCAGTTTCACCATTTTTAAAATAGGAACTTATGTTCTCCCTAATATGTGGAAGCTAGGGAGAATGGGACTTAGAAGGGACTCCAGACAAAGAAGGAGAAAACTTTAGAGGAGCAAAGAAGGCGACCTAACTGAGGGAGATGGGAGGGGGGAAGAGGGAAATACACTAATGCACATGATGTGTATAAACAAACTTATCAGAGTCCATCACTATGCTGAGCATGGAAAGGAGGGAAGGGGAGGGAGTAGGGTGGGATTTGAGGGAGGGCTAAATGAGCAATGTGTGCATGTATGCTTCTGCTACCCTGACACTTATCAAAATGTATAACTACAATGCACCAATAAATGTAATAAATAAAAAAATAAAATAAAATAGGAACTTAGGATGAATGAATGGTTCTTCAGCTGGACCAAGAAAAATCTATTTGAGGAAGTCTGCCAAAGAGGATGAAAATTGACTCATTACCCTAAGTTTGAGGCAAAATAAAACGATCACTGACTTGACCATTTCCAAGGTCACTTTTTTGGGGTGTACCGGGGATTGAACTACCTCTGAGCAACATCACCACCGCCAGCCCTATTTTTATTTTGAAACAGTCTCGCTAAGTTGCTGAGGGCCTCACTAAATTACAGAGGCTGGCCTCAAACCTGTAATCCTCCTGTCTTAGCCTCCCAAGTACTGGGATTACAGGTATGTGCCACCACGTCTGGCTCCAAGGTCACTTTTAAAACAGAATACTGTTGATTGCTTCTGAACGTAGTTTTTGCTTATAAACAAGTCCTCAAAGAAATGCTGAGGGAAGATTTTTGTCTTCCACAGAACTGTGGGTTTACTTTTCCCTCTCCGTGGATGCACAGAGGCACTCGTACTTGTAAAGATAATCATGCTCTTACAAAATCTAGTATGGTGGATACGTGCACCACGTACGACAAAACTCCCAGGATGGGATTTCAACACAGGCCCAGGAACCTTTTTTTCAGATTAATGCTGTCATTCACCTGTTCAACAATTCCGTTCACTCATTTGTTGGAAGAAGAAGAAATTCAAATCCCACCTTGTGGGCTGATCCCTGGGACCCACCACCAAAGACAGCAAAAGAATATTCTATGTTGTCACCTACTCCACTCTAAGAATCAGTCAGCCTTTCTTTTTATCTATTTTGTTGTGAAAAGCTGTTGACCTACACTTGACACTCGTTGTAACACAGGGGTGCAGAGAATTTCAATGGCAAGAAATTATGGGGGCGCATGGCCAAGGCAGGAGAGTGAGAAAGTGGGAAATGAGTGGGACCGGCAGTTTTCAACTGCTTAAGATGTAAGAATGAGCCGGGCGTGGTGGCGCACGCTTGTAATCCCAGTACTTGGGAGGCGGAGACCGGAGGTTCCGGGTTCGTGGCCAGCCTCAGCTACTTAGTGAGGCCCTCCGCAACTTCGTGAGACCTGGTTTCAAAATAAAGTATAAAAAATAGGGCCGGGGGTGTAGTTTGGAGGTAGAATGCCCCTGGGTTCAATCCCCGGTACCGCAAAAAACAAAAAAAGAGATGTAAGAATGGACAACTTTTCTGATTTTGTTTTGTGGTACTGGGTACTGTGGTACTGGTACTGTGGTACTTGGGAGCCCCCCAAGGGGCATCCTACCTTCAAGTTACAGTCCTAGCACTTTAATTTTTTTTTGAAATGGGGTCCTACTAGGTTGCTGAGAGTCTTGTTAAATTGCTAAGGCTGGTCTCCAACCTGCGATCCTCCTGTCTCAGCCTCCCAAGTACTGGAATTACAGGTATGCACCACCACGCCTGGCCTTTTTATGTTCTCTTAATCTGAAAGAGCAATAGACACATTCTCTGGGGAGACTTGGTAGATGGAGTCTCTTAGGCTTTCTCTTTTAGTCATCGTATGGAACAGCCTGGTGTCAGGACCAGGCTCATTCTCATTAGGGGATCTGTTGAGATGCAGATCCCCAGGCCACACCCAGACCTGAAGCATCAGAAGCTCTCAAGGTGAGGGCCCTGCAGTCCGGGTTGTAACCAGCCCTCTAGGGGATCCTGACGCAGCTCAAGTTGGGAACCACCGACGCGGATCATCTGAATGGCACATTCCACGGGAATCAGAAGAGATGGTCTCTGTGATGTTCAGAATATCTGAATATCAGAAATTTCCCTTAACACCTTGGTAGGGCCTGATCATCGGTATCTGTTTTATCAGCTCCCAGGGGGTTCTCAGGAGCAGCCAGTGCTGAGACCTCCCTGCTCCACTGAGCTCCAGTATCCTCTAGTCTACACCATGGTGGTATGCTAACACTCCATTTCCTCTTTGCCTAATTGAGGGTGACATCACAGCCCGTGGGTTTAGTGTGTGGGATCCCCGTAGATGAGAGCATGACTAACATGGCCTTCTGTGACTCAGAGCTGCAAGAAGAGGAAACCAGCCCCCTCTCCATCAGCAGGGCTGGAAGCTCCTGATATTTGGGGCTGCTCAGCCTCCTTGCTCCCTGGATGCCCCCCAGCTACCGTGCACCAGGCTTTTCCAGCCAGCCCCAGATCTGCCCCAGCAGCTGACCGCTCATGTGACTAAGCATTGTCCTCTCCCCTGGCATCTCTGAGCTCACTGCACAGGCACTGGGTTAAGAAGAAAGCCAGATAAGGTGAAGAGTGTAGGTTGACTCATTCGACCTGCACAGGGCTTGCTGCGTGCCAGGTAGGGCTCCGTGTGCTCCACAAATAACACCTCATTCGATCCTCACACGACCTCCATGGGGGTAGGTACCGGCTCTTCTTCCTTGTCCAGATAAAGCACGGAGAAGTTAAGTAACTGTCCGTATTAGTCAGCTTCGTCATCGTGGTAACCAGAATACCTGGTTGGAACAGTGTAGAGGAGGAAAGGTGTATTTAGGCTCATGGTTTCAGACTCAGTCCACAATCAGCCAGCAACCAGACAGAAACATCATGGCCGCAGGGTGTGGTGGGAGAAAGCTGCTCAGCTCATGGTGGCAGCCAAATGCAGAGAGAGAGAGAGAGAGAGAGAGGAGAGAGAGAGAGGAGAGAGACAGAGATAGAGATAGAGAGAGAGAGAGAGAAAGAGAGAGAGAGAGAGAGAGAGAGAGAGATACAGGAAATTGCCAGGGAAAGATATTGTCCTTAAGGCCACATCCGCAATGACCCACCTCCCCGACCCATGCCCCATTTGCTTATGGTTACCACCTCAGTTTACTAATCCATCAGTATATTTATCCACCGAGGAGATCAGAGAACTAATTTAATGATTTCACCTCGGAACACCCCCACATGGCCAACACATGAGGTTTTCTAGGAGACATTCCACATCTAAGCATTAATGCTGCCCAGAGTCACACAGCAACAGCAGAGGCAAGGTTTGAACCCACATAGACTGGCTCAAATTCCCACATTCTTCACCACCACTGCCCTGTGCCACAGGACAGCAGTGGGTCTGTAGGAGACAAAGAGAGAAGGGAGGGGACTCTTTGCCAAGCACCATGCTGGCATCCTGCTATACATTTTGTGCTACCCTCCCATCTCATTCCCATCATGAAGACAGTCACAGAAAGGGCAGGTGCACTTCTTCTAGGTTATCCTGCCAGTAATTGGAAACTGAGGCACAGGAAGTCTAAGAACTAGCCACTGAGTGTGATGGGATTTGAACCCTAGTGTCCTTGGCACTAAGCCCAAGTTCCTCATGCTTCGCCACTGACCTTCCAAATGATGCAATGGAACATGAGATGGTGTGGGACTGCCACGCAAGGGGAGACCCAGCTCCCACCCCGCCTCTGTCCTGCCTCTCACTACCTGTTGCAGGCAAGCTGAGCCTGGTTGAGCCTCAGGTTCCTTCTCTTGAGACCAGAGGTGATAATGGCCACTCATGAGGTCCGTGTGGATCAAGGGGGGGGGGGACACGTGTGATATGATTCACCCAGGGTCCACGCAGAGCCACTGTGGGTATCACAGCAAGTCCTGTGCATCTCATCAGCGATGTTTTCTCAGTGATGGATGCCGCGCATGGCCACAGGATGACCCGTAGCTCAGACTCCTTCGATGCCCAAGAGGTGGAGTCCAGTGACCACGAGGCTGGAATCCTGACCAGGGAGCAGCGTAGCCCACCAGATGGCAAAGTGCCCTTCTCGGGGCTCTAAATCACAGGATCAGAGTCACTTCCAACCTGGCTGCCTTCCACGCGGCGCATCTGGATGGATTTCCTGGGTGACTGCATTCGCGTAGCGAGATGCAAGATTCGCCTTTCCAAGCCAAATTACAGTTTGTACCCAGTTTGGAGCTGTGGTTTTGATAAATGCAGCACTTTCAACCAAGCCAAACAACATTAACTACAGCAACAGAACAGAACTACTATTCGGTAGAGTGACCATATAAATTTATTGTCTAAACTGGGACTCTTTTGGAGAGTGAAAGAGGATGCTGTTACTCATTTTCCTTGATCAATAGGCATAAAATATAAGTGTCCTGGGTATATTGGGTCATAGAGTCACTCTAATATTAAGATGAGGAAAAGGACTTACTGGGTGGCCAGGAGAGAAGACCATCAGTGAGACGCGGGCCCTGACCCTTTGTCACTTGAGGGACTTTGACTTAGTTATTCTGAATTGATGACCGTATCTATAAAGCCAGGGCTTTATGAGACCAGGGGAGTTAGATACACATGGAACTGCAGATCTTTGCATGGTATCAAGCACAAAGCTTAGGAGATAGAAGCTTACTTCCCCTCCTCCCGTCCTTGTCATCGACCACAGTCCTGCTCCCTAGACACAGGGCTTTGTGAACCAATGTGCACCAGCACCCGTTGAAGGCGCCTCATTACCCAGGGCTCGAGACAGGAGCTGGAGCCTGACCTGGCTTTCAACACCTTCTGATGAGATCCACAGCATCATCTGAAAGCACCAGCCCTGGGCAGGAACTACGCAAACTCAACTCACTGCTCTGTTCCCGCCAGCCCTCCGAGATCAGACATCAGGACTCTTTTCTGTGACTTCAAATCCTGCAGCTGAGGTTCTGAACAAGGTGGGTCAGAGCCCGTCACAGCTGGAAGGGGACTTCCTGATGCTTCTGGATCAGAGGCGTTTACGGGTCGGTCCTGTCAGGAACTGAGACGCAGGTGACAGGTCTCCAGGTAGGGGTCCCCACTGGGATGCTAGTCCCACTTCAACCTTCCACCCTCTCTGTCGCCAGACCTGCTCTCTCAAGGGAACATGTTCCCGAAGCCTCTGTCCTGTCATTTCATTGTAATGAGAAATGTTCAAAGTCAGCTGGCTTTCTTTTTGAGTGCTGCAAGAATAAAATTATTTCACTTTTTATTTTTATTTTTTTTTGCAGTACTGGAGATTGAACCCAGGGGCATTCTACCTCTCAACTACACTCCCAGACCTATTTTTTTTTTAAACAGGGTCTTGCTAAGTTAATGAGAGCCTTACTAAGTTGCTGAGGCTGGCCTCAAACCTGTAATCCTCCTGTCTCAGTCTCACAAGTACTGGGATTGCAGGTGTGCGCCATGACACCTGGCTCTATTTCACTCTTTTTTGGTTCTGGGGATTGAACCCAGGGGCATTCTACCTCCAAGCTCCACCCCCAGCCCTATTTTTTATTCTTTATTTTGAAACTGGGTCTCACTAAGTTGCGGAGGGCCTCACTAAGTAGCTGAGGATGGCCGCGAACCTGGATCCTCCTGTCTCAGCCTCCCAAGTACTGGGATTACAAGCATGCGCCACCACGCCTGGCCTCTATTTCACTCTTAATATCATTTACTAAGCCATCTCCCTTATTAGGCAGTGACACCAATGCTATATCTTTAGCCACCTCTTTCCTCGGAGCCCCAACACCGTGCCAGGTACACAGAAGGTGTTCCTAAAACACGGAGATGAGTGAATGAATGAATGAATGAATGATCATCTCTTTGCATTTTTTCCTTCTTTGACATCTTTGGATAGTAAAACTGTTCTTTTTATAGTACCCTCTCACTGTACTACAATTTTGCATATTTGCTCATTTCATCCGGCGAATAATTTACAGCATGGTTGGAGGCCGTGCTCTGTGCACCCATCTCTTGTCACATGCTGTGCCAGATCCTAGGAATACCAAGTGGTCTGTCCTGGAGGGAGATCACCCACGGGAGGACCGAGGGCGCTGAGCTGACAGCTGGATGAGGGCAGGTCGTGTAAGTGTTCAGAGCAGTCGCCTTTGCACCTGTGTGTGGAATGGTCTCTCCTTGAGATGGTTTAACGAGTGAAGGAGGTGACCCACAAATAGGATGGGACACACTGCCTGGCCCCGGCCAATGGTGCTGGTAAGGACTTCAGCCCCTTTCCTGTCTCTCCAGTAAGGTCCTGGACCAGGGAATCCAACACAGGGGTCAAGAAGGGAGAGGCATGAGGAGCACTGTAAGCACAGATAGGGAGACTCTCAGGACCTGGAGAAATTCTTGGGTCTCCCTCTCTCTCCATCCTCCGACCTGGTGCAGGAGGAGGTTCCTGATTCAGCTTCCCTAGTGATGTTTTCAGAACGAAAAGCAAGGAGATGGAGAGGGAAAACTAATTGCCTCCCAAGTTGTGCCATCATTATTATTATTTTCTGTACTGGGGATTGAACCGGGAGCATTCTGCCTCTGAGCTACATCCTCATCCCTTTTTAATTTTTATTTTGAAACAGGGTCTCGCTAAGTTGCTGTGGGTCTAAGTTGCGAGGCTGGCCTCGAACCCATGATCCCCTGTCTCAGCCTCCCAAGCCATTCTATCTTGAGGCAGCTGTAATTGTTCAGAAGGTCTTATTTGTATTGTGCTATAGGTAGCCTTGCTGTCAATTTTGCCTCTAGGAAGCATGGCACACAACACAGTAGACTCGTAGCCCTTACGATCCCTCTGGAGATATTTCCAACATCACTCCTGAATCCTGGGCCTTCTCTTCCTAGTTGTGTTCAACCCCTTCAACTCTTTGGCAAACAGAGCTATGTCCAGTGGGCCTTACTAAGGGTGATAATAATCTTCCATGTGGCTCAGTGGGGCCACATCTCTCCACTTGAGCATCACTGGTTCTAGATATTTCTGTGTTGATAGCCTACTTTGGTATCACAGAGTTTGGGGTAGCATACTTGAATGGATAAAAATTATCAAAATAACACTTAAAATGTTGTGGGGGGGATTATGCTTCTCTTCAGCATCAGAGTAACAACCTCTCACAGCCTCCATGAAGCACCCAGCCACCTTACGTATCCCCTGGTTTTTGCTAGTTGGCTTTGGTACTGCTTAGTGGCCTCACTGGGCTTTTTTATTTTTATTTATTTATTTTCTTTTTTGCGGTACCGGGGATTGAACCCAGGGGTGTTCTACCTCCATGCTACGCCCCCAGCCCTATTTTTTATACTTTATTTTGAAACCGGGTCTCACGAAGTTGTGGAGGGCCTCACTAAGGAGAGAGAGAGAGAGAGAGAGAGAGAGAGACAGAGAGACAGAGAGAGAGACAGAGACAGAGAGAGAGCAAGAGAGCTGAGGCTGACCACGAACCCGGATCCTCCGGTCTCCGCCTCCCAAAGCACTGGGATTACAAGCGTGCGCCACCACGCCCGGCTCTCACTGGGCTTTTTTAAGATATGTGCACAAGACACATGTGGCCTGGTCTAGTCAACAGGTGGCCTTCCAAAGGCAACAGCTTCAAGTTAGGATTCTCCTTCTGGTCGCAGCAAGTTGTGTTGGGTGCAGCACCAACTTTCTAAGCTCTGTCATGTTCACACTCTGAGGGACAGGTAGGGCGTGTATCTTCAGTTGCATGAAAACTCAAATTTGTGATGATGATGTGATCAGCAAATATGGTGATCTGTGCAGGTTTGCGGCCAGCCTCAGCAATTTAGTGAGACCCTCAGCAACTTAGTGAGACCATTTCCAAATAAAAAATAAAATAGGGATGGGGGTGTATCTTAGAGATAGAATGCCCCTGGGTTCAATTCCCCAGCATCACACACACACAAAATAATATGGTGATCCAAGGTTTTGGGGTGCACTGCTGGCACACGATGAGGGCACTAGGATGCTAGGATCACACGTCAGAGGCATGGGGACTGAGGGAGAGCTGGTTGGTTTGGCCTCTATCTCCCTGTCTTCTCCCACACACCCACACCTTTGGCCACTAAATGTCTGCAGGTTGCAATCAACCAAGGACTAATGATAAATCACTCACTGTTCCAGCTTCCTGTCTGCTCCCTCATTCCCAAAAGGCTCTTGGCCTCACAGCAATTATTTCTCCAAGCACAGCACAGACTAAGAACGTGTTAATGCATTCTTCCGATACACTTAAGCATGGGGAATGAATGCCACGTTGTACAACACAGGGATCCGCTCTGTTAAGCTCTTTTAAAAAAGTATCATTATGAAAACAACACATTTTCATGCCCATTGTAAAGAACAAAATTCTGAAAATAGGGAAAACTATAAAATGCCAACTATAGTATTATATTTCAGAGATAAATCCTTGGCACAATTTGGCTTATTTTCTTCCAGTAGTCTTCCAATATGTATTATCAATGTATTTGGTTATCCACAGAATCAGAATCACACGGAACAGACAACTGTGTGCCCTGATTATTATTTTTTCCTTTCTAAGAAGCTTATACTGCAAGTATTTTGGTGGGCCAGGAGAAAATTTAATACTGTCATTTTTGAATGGCTGTGGAATAGTCTATTGTATGGCTATACTCGAATTCCTTTTAACCTATCCATGTCTTCCAGAAAATTATAATGTTATATATTATTATAAACCATATTTCAGTGAACATCTGCAGAAGGCAGAGTCTAAATCTGTTTTTATCTCTAACTGCATACTCTGTCTCTAGTACATTATTGGGCAGTCTGCAGGTGCCCAGTATTTGAATAGAGGCTGTCTGTCTGACTCTCAAATTTCTTTAGAGGATATTGCCAGTAGTTGGGGTTTGTTACTGTTTAGATCTGGAATGTCCCCCAAAGTCTCATGTGTTGCAAGCTAGGATCCAATGCAGCAGTGCTCAGAGATGGGGCTTTGGGGGAGTGACTGGGTCATGAGGGGTGGGACCACCTCAGTGGGTGAATCCATTGGTAGCTGAGTGGACTGCTGGGAGGTGGTAGAGAGACTGTAGGTAGTGGGACATGGTTGGAGGAAAGGGATCACTGGGGGTGTGCTCTGGAAGCGTATTTCTTATCTCTTGTCCTCCTTTCCTCTCTATCTCTTTCTCTTTCTCTGTTTTCCGGCCACCATGATGTGAACAGCTATGCTCTGCCATGCCCTTCCACCGTCCATGATGGTGTGCCTTGTCTTAGCTCCAAAGCAATGCAGCTGGCTGATCATGGACTGATGAATCTCTGAAACCATGAGCTCAAATAAATCTTTCCTCCTCTAAGTTTATTTTCCCAGGTTATTTGCCTCAACAACAGAAATCTGGTTAACACAACGTTGCATCTTCTATTTCATATAGCAGCCTTCCTAGTAGGAAATTACGAGATCAAAGGGCTCAATAAAGTTCTACAGAGAAGATTTGGGGCATTACAGCAGGAATTTCAGTCTCTGTGGGCCACAGAGGGATAACGTGGGACCTGCTGAGGGCTATTTCTGCTTCGAAGAATACATTTGGCATTGGGAAGCCAAACCCATCAAACCGGGTCACCACCATAATGACAGCTTACAAGCTGTTTTAAATAATGAAATGTGTCCATATGTGGCTCACATTTTGGTGATAACATACTCATTTATTAATTCCACATACTTAATGCATCTTCCCCTGTGTAATTAAGAATCTCATTATCGTTACACAGATGCCGTCTGCCTAGCACAGGTGAAGTTTATCAATTTAATTCGATCCAACCCTTGCCGAGCATCGACTCCATTCGGGCCCCGTGTTCTGTGTTGGAAGAACAGAGATGTTTAGGACCCACCTTAACTTCAAGAAGATCCACCTAGCATAGGTAGATTGATGGGTGACTGCAGGGTGCTAGCACCTGCAGTATGAAGGCCCTAAGCCCTAGCTGTGGGATGGATGGGTGAAATCTGGCAAGGAAGATATCAGAAACCCCAATACACTGTTGGTGAGATTGTGAATGAGTGCAGCCACTGTGGAGATTAGTGTGGAAGTTCCTCAGAAGACTGGGAATGGAACCACCATGTACCCCAGCTATACTGCTCCTCGGCAGCTTTCCAAAGGAAGTGACGTCAGACTGTTATAGTGATCCATGCATAGCCATGTTTAAGGCAGCACACTTCCCAGTAGCCATATTATGGAACCAGCCTAGGTTCCATAATGGACTCATCTAGTGGCCTAGATGAATGGATTATGAAACGGTGTTATATTCACACAACGGAATTTTACTCAGCTATAAAAAGGAACAAAATTATGCCATTTGCAAGAAAATGGGTGGAACTGGAGAATATTATGCTCAGTGAGACCGGCCAGTCTCAGAAAGCGAAGGGTTGTGTGTTTTCCTCTCCTATGTAGAAGCTAGAGAGAAAGTGGGAAACAAAGTAGACTTCAGATAAAAGAGGAGAGACTCCAGTGGAGTGAGGAAGGAGGTCGGGGTGGGGGGGAGGAGATTTGGTGAAGGAAACAGTTCAATAATGCTATGTGCATATACGGAATTATCAGCGGCAATCTCAGTAACATGTACAGGGAAGACAGGGTAGGAGGTAGGGTGGGATCCGGAGGGGAACATCTGAACCTCATTATGATGTGTAATTACAATGCACCAATAAAAGTATAATAATAAAGGAGAGGAAAGGAAAGGAAAGGAAAGGAAGGAAGGAAGGAAGGAAGGCAGGCAATGGAGAGAGTATAAAGGCAGTAGAGCAGGGAAGGCCTTCAAGAGGACTTAACATTTAAATGATGAATAGGAATTTTCCAGATAGCGAAGCAAGGGGAGCTAGCAAAGGCTCTCAGGTTGGGAAGTTTGCAGTCAGGAGAGGAGGGACAGAAAGGCACAGCTGGAGACAAGACATCTGGCGAGAGTGCAGTCCAGGGAGGGATGTGTCTTTGTACCTTCGGTTGATCATGAAAGACTTGTTCAAGGGATTGGGCTTTCCCCAAAGTGTCTTCTGAGATTACAATGTGGGTGCATGGAGTTTACTTGGGGAATGGTCTCAGGAAGTAAGATGCAGGCGTAAGGTAAAGAGGCAGGGGAGAGTGGAAGATTAGAAAGGGATGGCCCCAGTAAACAACAGGGCTCAGTTCCAGTGGGGACCCTCTGGGGACCATAGAGAAATGATGCTCCCACTGAGTAGGAGGAAGCTCAGTACTTGGTCCCCCGGGTCCCCTTCTAGCCTGCACTTACTAAGAGGTGTTCCTGGGGACATTAACCCCAGGGCACCTCCAGCCTGCCCCAAGCATGGGCCAGGGTAGAGAGATAAAATCCGTGGACCTTAGGCAGAGAGCTGTGGCAACCTGCTGGCATAGACTCGGCTGTCCACACCGATCTCAGGGCTGGGGATGTGGGGTGTCTGCTTTAAAGCACCACAGGCAACAGGCTAGACCTCCGCAGGCAAACTCTGCAACCGGACAAGGAAGATGATCTTGTTCCCATGACTAACTCCCACTGGCCACCCTGTCTGGGCGTTTGCTGCTGCTTCAAGCCAACAGGGGGCTTCCTCCCTGCTTTTCATACAACTGCCTCTTGTCTCTGGTGCAGCGTTACTCAGTGAGGACATCTTTGAGAATTCAACTGATAATAGGCCTTCCTCCTTTTTATTTGTGGTACTGGGGATTGAACCCAGGGCATTCCACCTCTGAGCTACACCCCCAGCCTATTTTATTATTTTGTTTGGAAACAGGGTCTTGCTAAGTTGCTGAGAGTCTTGCTAAGTTGCTGAGGCTATCCTGGAACCTGTGATCCTCTTGTCTCTTCCTCCCAAGGACTGGGATTATAGGCGTGCACCACCATGATAGATCTTGACCCCTTCCCTCATTAAAAAATGTATACAAAAGATATATGTATACATGTATATGTATGTATGAATATGTATTATTTATACACACATGTAATATGTATAGGTGAATATATATTTGCTATTTGGCTATGTGCCTATCCCTGAGGACAATGACTAGTCTTTCTGTCTTTGTCTTCCAGATACCTGCCATACTGCCTAGCACACAGTAAGTGCTCAATAAAGGCCTATAGGGTGATTGAGTAATGTCTACCATCTGCCCCATGCATCTTCTGGCAGAGGAAGGCTTGTTCCCTTCCTTTCCCCTAACAGACCCAGGCCTTCAGGTCTAATCACCTGTCTACAGCGTGGGGTCATGTGGTTGAAGAGTCCTGAGCAGCAGAGGAAACCCCCCTCTCCTTGTAGGGGCACCCAGGTCTTGGCACTGAACGCACAGCCTTCTTCTCCCCATGGGGACGTGCTCCTGAGAACAGGGCCTCTTTCAGTCTGCTGCTCTCCTGGCTTAAAATATTTGCCCTCCTTAATGCATTCCTGGCTGGCCGTGTCTCCTAATCACCTCAGATCCCTTCCCCCGAGACCTCACTGGTTTAATTAATCCCCTGGAAGATTTACGACTTTCTGTGGAGAAATTAGGAGTCCCTGGGAGGTAAGGTTCCCCAGGTAAAACGTGTATATGCTAAAGCTAGCAACCCTACAGGGACTGACCTTCTGTTGGAGATCTGGAGATGAACAGGGTAATATTCACTCTAAGTCTAAGCTGGGCTGGCTGGGTGCATACCCTCCACCTTGCCTAGCCCCATGAGCTTTACCCCTGTACCCACGCTGCCCAGCTGGCTTCTCAGAGGCCAACAGGATGGCATATACCATCAGAAATGACAACTTGTAGTTGAAGTAAGATCTTCAAATACAAATAATCATATGTAGAATCTGGGTGTGTTGGCGCACGCCTGTAATCCCAGTACTTGGGAGGCTGAGACAAGAGGATCGCAGATTCACAGCCAGTCTCAGCAACTTAGTGAGACCCTGTTTCAAAAAAAAAAAATAGGGTTGGGGAGTGTAGCTCAGAGGTAGACTGTCCCTGGGTTCAATCCCCAGTACCACAAACAAACAAAACAACAACAACAAAAAAAGACAGCTTGTAGCCAGGTGGCTTCGATGCTCCAAAAATAGATGTGTGGTCAGAAGCCAAGAGCAGATGGGTAGACCTGTACCTGCTGTCTCCTTCCTCGTTTCCTGACCTATATGTGTGGTTTAAAACACTGGTTTTAAGAAAGACTCACCGGAGTATGGATTTTACTTCCATAATCGCCAACCATGTGACTTTGTGTATAACCAGCGTCACTACGGTAAACCTAAGTTGTTTAAAGCTCAAGATGGGTTGGTGATCACCACCAATACCTCATAAACTTATTATAAGCATAAATGAAATAATGGATGCACAGTCGTTCGCAGCCTGCCTGTGAAAAACTGAGCACGGACAGGTAATTCTGAGATTCAAGAAGGACTGGACATACAAAGTGGGAGGGGCCACGGTACTTAAGTTCCAGGGAGCATGTATGGTGTCTACACTCGTTGAATCTGATCCAAAAGGAATAATGTTTCTATGACAAAATTCTACAAGGAATCTATATATGGATGAGTCAACAGTATATGATGTCTTTCTGATATAGATAGAAATGAGTAAAATGGCATTCTACACAATTGTTATTATTATTATTATTATTATTATTATTATTATTATAGGTAGTAGTAGTAGTACTGGGGATTGAGCCCAGGGGCATACTACCTCTGAGCTATACCCCCAGCCTTATTTTACTTTTTGTTTTGAAATAGGGTCTCTTAGCCGTGTGGTGGTGCATGCTTGTAATCCCAGTACTTGGGAGGCTGAGACA
Source organism: Glis glis (assembly GCA_004027185.1). Lineage (NCBI taxonomy): Eukaryota > Metazoa > Chordata > Mammalia > Rodentia > Gliridae > Glis > Glis glis. The sequence goes on from PVJS01002550.1 coordinate 16,073, forward strand.
GGAGGATCACAGGTTCACAGCCAGCCTCAGCTACTTAGTAAGGCCCTCTGCAACTTAGTCAGACCTTGTTTCAAAAATAAAGAATAAAAAGTAGGACTGGGGGTGTAGCTCGGAGGTAGAATGCCCCTGGGTTCAATCCCAAGTACTGCAAAAAATAAAGAAAAAGAAAAAGAAATAGGGTTTCTCTATGTTGCTCAGGGCCTTGCTAAGTTGCTGAGGCTGGCCTCAAACCTGCCATCCTCCTGTCTCAGCCTCCCAAGTACTGGGATTACAGGAGTGTGCCAACACACCCAGATTCTACATATGATTATTTGTATTTGAAGATCTCATTTTTTAAAATCTTCTCAAAAAATCAGGTAGTATGAATCAAGGTGGCCTTGATTCTTTGTAAAAAAATTGACACATACATTTGTCTGTATTTATGAGGTGCATGGTTTTATTTGTAAAATGTACTAAGTTCTGCTATAAATTTCTCGTATGTAATAAAAAACCATTACAGTAAGAAAATGGAGCACGGGAAAACACTGCATCCTTAATGTTACACATACCTTATGCATCTAAATTTACCCAGTCAAATTTGAAAACTGCTACTTGGTGTTATCTTGAAATTCATTCATCCATCCATTTAACTCTTCAGAATGAAGAATAAAAATAGTGGAGCTGGGAATATGGAGAGTGGAGAGGTTTGGGGAAGCCCACACCTCTCTCTCACTCACCACCACCTGCCTCTCAGGCTTGCTCATACCAGGGCTCACAGTTCAAATGTATCACAGTCTTGGGATTTTGTGCCATATTTCCTGGTTACCTGGAAAACTCCTATTTATGCTTACGAACCCTGTTAACATATCATTCCTCCCCACCCCCCCCCACAATCATTTCTCCCCCAAATTACTTCCATTGATTCTATTGTTATAGACGCTACACTCCATTCTCATGTTTAGTTGCTGTTGGTCTTTGCCAGAGAGCTGGGCACCATCTTAGTGTAAGGACTGTGTCTTACCCATTCTGGTCTCTGCAGAGCGTCCTACAGGGCCAGACCCAGAGTAGGTGCCCTATATAGCCATCTATATGACTATTTTTCAATCTATTCTTAGGTCAGTCTGCCCCAGAGAGAGTTTTGCACATTTCCTCCTTTGAAAACAGCAAGCAGCCGGAGTTTTTAAAGCATTTGGTAGGCTCCCTGGATTATCCAGGCTTGGGTGCCACTACATCTCACAGAAGAGGTGAAGCTAAGACTTGTCCTTGTACGAAATGAGACTCCCTTCTTAACACCACGTCCCAACCCCGTGCTGAGCTCAGGAGCCTTGTCTCCAAAGGAAACAGCTTTTAGGCTCTTCCAATTATACAGGAAGTCTTACTTTTTTCTCCTCACCAGACCAATAAAGCCCAGCTCTAAAAAACAGGGTGTTGCCAGGAGTGCTGGCACACACCTATAATCCCAGTACTTGGGAGGATGCTACAGAAGGAGCTCAGGTTTGAGGCCAGCCTTGGCAACTTAGTAAGACCCTCAGCAACTTAGCGAGACCTTGTTTCAAAATAAAAATAAAATTGGGCTGGGGGTGTAGCTCAAGGGTAGAATGACCTTGGGTTCAATCTCCAGTACCAAAAATAAAAATAAAAATACAGTGTGTCCAGGAGACAGGGCAATAGCTTGACAGACCTTCCAATCAGCTTTCTGACATCGAGGACATTCCTCTACACTGGACAACGCTTGACATTGATGAGAGGGAGTGGGAGGCAGTAGTTTATCCCCACACGGCCCCAAGACCACCATCAGTGGTAATGATGATCTGTCATGCGCAGTAGTCAACAGGGGTGGGGAGATGCAGACGGGCACTCCTCCTGATGCTAGAGTTCTGTATCAGCATTGTTCAATGCTCATGAGAAGCAAGTTAGTGTTGTATACAGGGCCATTTGATTTAATGGTTAACTTTTATATCCATGTAGCTCGCTGAGGATTTGGAACTGGAGTCATCGTAAAGCCAATTTAACCTGAACATGAACGGAGCGAGCAAAATTGTCAAACAAGCATGTTTATGTAATTAGAAGATCTGCCTCTTTATATCCATGCTGGGATGGTTTAACAAGATCATTTTCCAATACTACAGTTAAAAATAGCTAAGTGAGTATTACAGGCCAGACTCTTTTGCTAACGACTTCATGTACACAAAATGAGTTTTCTCACTTTACAAATGTTAAACTGAGATTTAGAGAGGGGAAGTTACAAATCAGCAAGTAGCAGGTCTAGGAATTGAACCCCTATCTGCCAAATGTAGATCCTTAAACCACTGCTCTCTACCGCCACATAAGCGAACATATTCAGTGCTAAGTTTCTGTGTACTTTATAAATTCAGTTGGTCTATAGTGTTTTCTCCTGCCATGGAAAACTGAATGCATGGTCCGAGATGGGGAATGGATGTGAATGTCAGACAGATTTTATGGACACAAAATTACAAATAACAATAAATGCTGGTAAGGATGTGGGGAAATAAGAACTCGTCTACATTGTTGGTGGGATTGCAAACTAGCGCAGCCACTATGGAGATCAGTGTGGAGATTCCTCATAAAACTGGGAATGGATCCACCATATGACCCAGCCATACCACTCCTGGGTATCTTTCCAAAGGAATTGAAGTCTGAATATTATAGTGATCCATGCATATCCATGTTTATAGCAGCACGATTCACAATAGCCAAATCATGGAACCAGCCTAAGGTGTCCATCAACAGATGAATGAATTACAAAATTATGGGACAATAATGGAATTTGATTCAATTTTACTGAATTTTACACAATGGAATTTTACTCAGCAATAAAGAAGAACACAATTATATCATTTGCAGGAAAATGGATGGACCTGGAGAATATTATGTTAAGTGAGATTGGCCAGTCACAGAAAGCGAAAGGTCATATGTTTTTCTCTCATATGCAGAAGCTAGGGAGTAACCAGGATACAGGAGGGACTTTAGATAATGGAGGAGAAGCCCCAGTGGAGAGAAGGAGGGGGTCTGGGGGGAAGGTGGTGGTGGGGGAGAGGGAAAATTGAGAAAGGAAATGCTTCCATTGACGTTAGATACCTATTTGAAATGATCAATGCCCATCTCAGTGTCATGTATGGGGAAGAGGAAGGAGGGGAGAGGCAGCTGGGGGAGTGCATGTCTGTCCTTGTCATTCTGAACTACATTATGATGTGAGACTACAATGCATCAGTAAAAGTATGTTAAAAATTAAAAATGAATTTAAGATAAACAGTATCCAATGCTTCCTAAGGGTTGACTCTCCTGTTCCCTTACACTAAGGAATACTATGGACACTCTTCTCACTACTGACTTCAAGCTACAGCAAGAAGTCGGCCCTTCCACTAGCTGGACACAGAAAGATTTGGAAAGAACCATTCAAGATGACACCGATAGGTGCTATTTTATAAAGACTTCCTTGTTGATCCTTCTTTCTACTCCATAAGCTGGGTCACTCAAATGCTTATATTTGCAAACCCTAAAATAATGTGTAGAAGTTAACTATTCTATTATCCCTGACGCACAACAGGATTTGGGAATAATCACAGGGACCATGCACTGGGAGCTGGCACTGTGCCCGTGTATCTGTCTCATTAAACTTCATGGAAACCTACAGAGGGAGGTGTTACTATGCCGATTTTACACAGGAGGAAACAGTCTCAGAGGGATGAAGTAATTTAAAAGTATACAGATGCAAGGTGAAGTCTAGGATGCAAATGCAGGCCAGTATCACCCTAAAGACTCTTAACATCTCTGCCTTAATAAAGATAAAATAACATATACTAATTCAGAGGATGGAAATGAATAGCAACATGCTCTTTCAGCCTACATTTAATGTGCTATACATGTTATAAATCGCGCAGGGTCCGTGACACCTAACCCTTATTGAACGTCTGGGTCAGGTTCTCTTCTCGGAGTTCTGTGATGCTGTTCTCAAACTGGACCATGCATTAGTCTCCTGGATGGCTTGTTAAAACACAGATTACTGGCCCCCCCTGAAAGTTTCTGCCTCTGTAGTAGGTCCGGGGTGGGGCCCAAGAACATGCATTTCTAACAATCTCACAGGTGATGTTGATGGTCCAGGAACCATATTTTGAGATAACACTCACATGAACACTTAAATCCTCATTAGGAAGTTGTGGAAACCAAGGTCCAGAGAGGCTAATCAACCTGACCAAATAAAGAGAAATACTCCTTTCATCTTTTATTTATGCCTCTCTTTGTGAAGCTGAGCCCAGGATAATTTTGCTTCTCTTTAGCTCCATCATAGGGGGCTAGAGCCAGGGCCAAGGTTACCCAGCACAGAGCACATTGCAAAGTTATTCTGATGGTTTTGTTGGCATATATCCTGGGTTTATTAATACACTGGGGAAGCCCAAATGGTGCGGGAGGAAGCAAGTATTCATCAGCTTCCTGGTCCGCCCACCTGTTCAACCCATTAGGATTTATCAGCTTCTTCTAGGCACACAGCAGAGTTTTAGACAATGTGGGGGATTCTTGGGAAGGAGAGGGTCAGCTTTCTGAACATTGCGAGCTGAGGGATACGTAGCAGGGTCTAAATGAAAGTCATGATTGAGGAATGTGTTAATGGCCCAGGCAGACAGGAAGGTCTGCATGGGTTATGGATATGATGCCTGATAATGAGTAATCATCACAATAATTATCGAGGTGCAAGTTCTCTGGAAAAGGACCCTGTTATGGTTTGGATATAGAATGTCTCCTGAAAGAGCTCATGTATAGGCACAAATATCTAGGGGTGGTAGAATTGAGTCATGAGGGTTCTGATCTCATCAGTGGATAAATACAGTAATGGATTCATGGATTTATTGGGTAGTAATGTAGGCAGGTAGGGTGTGGCTAGAGGAGATAGGTCACTGAAGGCATGACCTTGGGATGATATATATTTATGTTCCTCGTCATTTCCACTGGCTCTCTGCTTCTTGCTGCTATGCCCTGAGCTCCACAGACTTCACTCAGCCTAATGTGGACTGAAACCTCTGAAACCTCCAGAACTGTGAGCAAATAAATCTTTCTTCCTCTGAGTTGTGGTCATCAGGTATTTGGGGTTACAGTAGTGAGAATGCTGACTGAGACAGCCGATGAGTGAAGATCTGCATGCGAGGTGTTTATTGGTGAGCGCTCTCAGGAACAACATCCACAGTGTTCAAGTTTTCATCCAAGAGGTAAAGACTGGCAGCATTGCAAAGAAAATACAGGGCCCCCAAACAAAGGCAACTAGGACTATAGGGATCACAGGGTCTACCTCATCTCACAGAAAAAGCATCTGGTCTACCTCATCTTATGGAAGAAACCCTGTGGCTGCCACATTTTACAGAAGAAATCTGAAGTTCAAGATGGGAAAGGGCTTGTCAAGGGTTATACCATGATGATGACAGACCAAAGGATACAGGGCTGGATGCCCAAATCTTGGAACATAGTTCTTCCTTCAGTTGCTTGGAGAAAGACAACTTGGAACACAGGCATCTCAAAGTTACCAGCTCCCACACTGGTGGCTCCAGCCGATGAGTCCTCCCGAAGGGCCCTCAGAGAGGACCTTATAGAAATGTCAACCATGGGTTCAATCTCTGCTCAAAACCTTCTAATGAACCCACCCCACAGGGGTTTTAGGATAAGGCTAAGGATCAAATCATCAACATGGCTACTACACGGTCGTGTACCAGCCCATAACTTGTAGTCACCCTTTTCTCTATTTTCTACCTTCTTTGCCATATTTTGTTAGTCCCTCAAACACGCCCAGGTTCCATGTTGGTGCCCATCTTGTAACACTCTAGCCCTTCTCTTTTTATTTCTCCTCCCCCACATCTCCTCATCATCCTATGGATATCAGTCCCAAGTTTAGTCCCTAAGGTGTCATCTCTGATCTCCTAGACCAGGAACTCAGGTCCTTATGTTCTGCAGCCACAGCATCCCATACTCCTGCCTCCAGTACCCATCACCACCACCACTGAAGAATGGTGGTTCTCTTTGGTAAACCCAAGTCATGTTGATGAGACTTCAGGCCTCAGGACTGTGGGACCCAGTGTGAGGTTGTTGATTGTTCACCATAAAATACTTAGACTAACACAGTTATCCCTATGACTTGTACTTGACGGATGTTGAGAGAATGAGAGAGAGAGAAAGAGAAAAGGAAGAAGGGAGGAGGCTGAGAGAGAAAGAAAAGAAGGACCAAAGAAAGGAAAAAGAAAAATAAAGAAGAAAGGAAGGGAAGAGAAAAAGAGAAGGAGAGAAACAGAAAACAAAGAGAAAAAAGAGAAGTGCGAGAGAGAAGTAGACATGGACAGAAGTAGACAGAAAGAAAGATAGACAAAGGGACAGAAAGAGAAATGGAAGCAGGAATGGGGCAGGCAGAAAGAGGGAAAGGGAGAGATTCAGGAAGTATGGAATGCTTTGCGAATAGGCAGGGAGATGTGGAGTGGGATGGGGAGGAGAACTCCAGCTTGTAGGAAATAAAGGTGGGCTCGGATTTATCTCTCTGTCCTGTCCTACAGTTGAGAGGCCCAAGCATATTTTGAGCAGGGAGAGAGACTAGAAAAGGGAAGGTGCTGAGTGTATCATGGAGTGAGCCACAGGAGGGACACAGTGAGGGTTATCAGTGGCCAGTCTGGGGGACAGGGTACTCAGGGATGGGGCCCAACAGCCTGCTGGATGCTGGCTGGAGCAGAGACCACACGCCCCAGATGTGAAGAGGCCGCTGCTTTCTACACATCTCACTCATCCCCTGCTGAGCTGATTCTTCTTAATAAGGCAATAATATTCTGAGAAGCAACTGTGGCCTTTTGGGTGTGTCACGGGGAAGTGAATGGGTCCCCGGGGTCATATAAACTCAGCAAAGGGTTTGGAGTCCTTGGCATGTATCCAAGGGGCCAGAACTCCAGAGTGAAATTTTCCTTCAAGTTTAATTACGCCGTGTGTGTTCAAGGAGACGGATGTGTGGAAAGGATCTTGTGGGATAATTTCGCTCATTTGCGAGAACGCAGAGCATCTGGTTGTCAGGGAGGATACAGGAAGGGAGGTGAGATGGGCTTTATCTACCCTCACTCCGGGTTTCGACAGCCAGCCACACTTTGTGCTATTTGCAGCTCTCTTGCTTCTGGCTATGAATGCCAAGGTATCCTTGAATAATGTTTTCTCACCCGATAATGATAGTAATAATGTCTTGATAATCATAACAGTAGTAACAGCAGCTAACATGTGAATTCTCTGTCAGAAGTGATGCCGATCCTATTACACAAACACCCTTTATAAAACACCACATAAAAACTACGCGCCGGGTATTATACCCATTCTTTTACAGATGAAGAAGACAAGGTCCAAGGAAGTTAAGGAATGGCACAAGATTTCTCCTAGAAGCTGGAGAAGTTAGGCTGTGTACCAGAGACAAGACCCTTAAGTCCTGCACCTTCTCCATGACTTAAATGTTGCCCCTGAGCCCCCTCTCTTCTTTCCTGGATTCCTTCATTCCTTCATTCTTCTACCAATTTTTATCAAGCTACAGCAATGTGCTGGGTTCTGGGCCCAGTGGTGGAGATTCAGGGATGAAGAGATGGGGCCATGCCTGCCTTCATGGCCAAAGCAGCCTGGCGTTTAATTTCAGCTGAATAGTCATGGTCAAGGGCAGGTCCGGCGGCGAATCGGCCTGTCTCTTTGAGAAGGAGGCTGTGTCAACCAAAGATCCGCCCCTCCTTTCCAGGACCTCTCAGCTTGTGGAGAATAAAGCCCACCACCAAAACCATGGAATAGAATCCATTTTATCTTACTCTAAGCAGAAACAGGGCTTCTCAACACAGCCCACCTCTCAGCACAGCCCAGCACTCCAAGACATGGGGTATGTATCCCCAAAGACTTCCCGTGCCCAGCTCTTCCTTTTAGTAACTGTGTGACCTGGAACAAGTGGCTTAACCCTTCTGTGCCTCAGTTTGCTCTGTTGAAATAGAGATGTATGCCAGGTATGGTGGTGCACACCTGTAATCCCAGTACTCGGAAGGCTGAGACAGGAGAATCTCAGGTTTGAGGCCACCCTCAGCAACTTAGCAAGACCCTGTTACAAAATAAAAAATAAAATAGGGCTGGGGGTGTAGCTCAGAGGTAGAATGCCCCTGGGTTCAATCTCTAGTACCACAAAAGATAATTAAAAGGGGGAGGGATGTAATCATATCTACCCCATTGACAATGTATGGAAATGACTGGACTCAATCTATTTTACCTCTTCTCCTCTTAAGAGTCGAGGCTGAGATTTTTATTTAGCTAATATTGAGTGAGTGAATCCTGTTGCAGAGGCCAAATTCAAGTTGCATACTATTGATGATGAAGATAATTTCTTCAAGCCAATCATGATTTACCATAAAGGAGTTAAAAATAGAATAAAGATCAAATGAGACTTCATTAGACAGACAGAGCTTAAAAGAAGTGCGCGCGCGCGCGTGTGTGTGTGTGTGTGTGTGTGTGTGTGTGTGTGTGTACTCACAGCACCTTGCAGGAATGAGGAATTCAGCCCCTGATTCTTGGCATCAGAGCGCTGGTGGCCTCTGGGAGTGGGGAGGTGGCCTCTGTTCCATGTCATGTCTCAAGAGCATGTTGGATGTTTAGCAAGGCCAGGGCTTGCTTTCCAAGGTCGGCAGTTAGAGAAGGGTCTTACCCATCCCAGTGAGTCCCCAGCCATGGCCCTGTCTGCTGATGCAGAGATGCAGTTAATCCTTGTCCCTTCGATTATTCATGAAGGACACGAGGGAGCCACTGTGTTCTCTTTAAAATTTTAGCAGTTTCGTTTCCTATTCTCACAGGCCCTTAGGGGCTGAGTGTCTTGCTATCGTAAAATCTCTCTTACCCTGGTGCACAAGGTGGAGCAGGCAGGAGAAATGCGGGAAGGTGTAAGATGTTTATGAGGACACTGCTGTGGGGTGGTGTCAAGAGCACTGGTGTGGGAGTCCCTAGCCCTGGATACTTGGGTTTGAATGTGACCCTCTGACTAATGAGCACTGTGGTTTTGAAAACAACACTGGAATTCAACCTGGGAATCTGTAGTGGCTAAATTAAAAGCTCTTAACCTGGGACACTGTCATAGCTAAATTAATAACTCTTAACCTGGAAGAGCTAAATTTCAGTGGGTGTTGATCGGGTGCCAAGCATTGCTCCAGGTTCAACACCTGAGGCTGGCAGGGATGTTGTCCCCACTTTACAGGTAGGGAAACTGAGTCTTAGAGTGGTTGGGAAGATAGGGCTGGGATGAGACCCTGTGATCCTAACTTGCGATTTCATGTTCCCCTCTCCTCACTGCCGCACGCTCTTCCACAGGGAGCCCCCAATGAGAGTTACGTGAATAGCATTTCAATGGCCTAGTGCACAGCTGGGGATTGGCAAAGCTGGCGATGCCTTCGCCTCCTTCCAGCTCTGCGATCTCATGAACGTGTCTACTGGTTGAAGCCCTGCAGGACGTGAGCTCTGCATCCCTGGGCCGCGGGATGGTGGAGGGTTCTGGGTGGGATAGGCACAGGCACCATAAAAGGGGACCTAATTCAGCTAATACTATACACCAGAGGCAGACCAAACAATCTGGGAAGGATGCTCAGAAGGTTGGCTGCAGGAGCAAGAGCCTCAAAGACTGCTTCATAGATTGAAATTTATAAGATCTCCGGGAATGGTTACCCTCCCCCTGGGATTAATTCAACAGCAGGGCCCTTCTTAGCTCAGCAAATAAATCTTGTAGAATATTGAAAAATGGCTCATGACAGCATTTGGACTCACACATATTTACTCCACTTATTTTGTGGCAGAGACCAGGCACAAAGAGAATAAGATCCAGATGCTCCGATACGGGCTTCTAGGTTGGGAGGATGGGATAAAATAAGCAAACTAACATCTAATAATAATCATGAGAGCTGACAGCTTATGCCTGGTCCTATCCTATGTTAAGTGCCTCCCAAGCACCAGCTCATTTAACGTACATAGAGACCGTCGAGGGAATAGCCGTATTGTTAATGTTCCCATTATGTGAAGGAGGAGACTGAGGACTAGCTGCCTAAGGCAGCAGACTGCGGACAGGCGCTGTCTGACTTAGCCACCATCCTTCGGTCTTAGCCATCGCCCTTAGGAGCACAGAAGAACCAGACGCACTACAAGCGGGGTGGAGGGAATACGAGTTGCAGGAACAGGTGATACCAGGAATCTGAGTAGTTAAAGATAAGAGAAGTTTCTTTTCTTACCCTTGTTCATATAAAGTCCACATGGCGGTGGGCCAGGGGACTGGGTGGCATGGGGGGAGAAAGAGCAGTTATTCAGGTCCCAGGCTGATGGAAGGGGTGCCATGTTTAATGGGGGCTCCTGGCTTGAGCTCAACACCTCAAGGGAACCAGGGAGTATGATCCTGGGGGATCTCATGGGAAGGGATGAGGTTAGAGTCATGTGCATCTGCTCACATCCCATTGGCCCAAAGTCGAGCACGTGGCCCCGGCTAGGTGCGAGGGTCAGAAGGCAAGCAGAGAGGTTTAGAATGCCTTTCCCCATGGGGCAGCTGGCTGGCAGAAGCAGAGCCCAGCGCTTGGTGGTCAGCTCACTGTCTTTGCCATGCTCCGTATGGAAGCTGCTATATGACCAGAGTAAAGAGGAATGGGGAGAAGCAGCCAGAGAGAGGGCGGACAGAAGAAGGAAGACCCAGATGATGTAGACCTGTAGACTGTGTATCCCAAGAAGCTAAGGAGATAGAACTCACCAAAGAACAATGGGAGCCATGGAAGATTATAGGTAAGGGTTGGCAAGAGCAGACTGGGGGGGTTGGGAGGGCCATACTGACTGCAAACAGAGAGTTAGAAGAATAAAGAGAGAAAACTGTGGGCAGGAAGCCAGTTCAATGGCTGCTGTAGTAACTTAGGTGAGAGATTGGGGATGCCTGTAAAACAGCAGATGGGAGAGAGAGAGGGCGGTGGGCATAGGAGATGGCATACTAACCGGACTTCTTGACACGAAGGCCTAACCCCTCCTTACCATCCTGGGAAACCCCAACCCATTTCTACTTCTAATGAAGCCCCCACCCTCGTGCATGCTGCCCCTCCACCTGCACTCTGCTCTAATCCACCTGCTAATCATCCTCAGATTGAGGGGGCAAATACCCCTTCCCTGGGAGAGCTGTTCCCTGATTCCAAACCCTCTTCTAGCCCAAGTTTGTTCTGTGTTATAAATAGTCATATCAGCTTGGATCCCTTCCATAGCATGTGGCCAAGTTATCCAGGTGGCGATGTGATTAATACGTCCATCTGTGATTTATAGGACTTCTTGTTGATTGGAGAGAATCTGCCTTATACCCCTGTGGAATTCCCAGTGCCTAATTCCCAGTCTTGAGCACAGTGGGCCCTTGCTACCTATGTGCTGAATGAATAAATGAATAAATTGCAGGGTGCAGAAACTTGTAGCAGGCGAGACAAGAGCTAAGTGTGATCTCTGGGTTGTTGGTGTGAGTAGCTGGGTAGATGCTGGTGCCTTTCATGATCAATCGTGGTTTTGTTTCCAAGAAAATGTGCTCCTACAGTAAAATGGCAGAGGCAAACGAAATGGTTTGCCTCTCCTATATGTCAAAATCCTTCAGCACGCTGGGGACCTTTTCTTACCCAGCATGCTCACGGCTTCCTGTCTAAGAGATGCATAGCTCATCAGTCATGCCGGGAAGACCACCAGCACCAGGGCCACAGATGACGTTGAGGAGTCTGGCGAGGCCCCTCAGTTGACTCCACGCCTCCCTCTGGGGTGGCTCTTTTTACAGGGTTAGAATGACGCTGGGAAGTACCCTATCCATATGCATGGGATTCAATCATTGATGGTGGCCATTTAACTCTGTTTGAATGTTAAGCTGCGCTTTCCTCTCCAAGACCTTGTGGCCCAGGTCCATCTGCTGTGAACACAGCGGTTTCTCTTGGCCTGCCTGTCTCTTCCTCCAAATGTCATAGCTGGGTGCCTGGGGAGACAAGCTCAGCTGAGCCCAGGGCTGAGTCAGAGACGCTTCACCCACTCCTTCCTATGATTTGCGATTGGACTCAGGTGGAAAGGCAACCAGCTGTTCATCTGCTGTCTCTAAAACGTCCTCTTAGTGGGAAACACCAAGATGGTGGTATGGCCAGGGGTGGAGAAATGCGCCCAGGTGGGGGTGAGACATTCCAAAATGTGTTTGCCTTGGCCAAGAGTCCTTTGGCTGAAATAGTGTCTGTCTCTGTTTTTCCCTCCAACTCTTTATCTTGGAATAACTATAGTTTCACAGAAAGCTTAAAAAGATAATCCAGAAATGTCCCACATGCCCTTTTCCCAGATTTCTTTAATGGTGACACTCTACCTTGTTATGGTATGTTTACCTAAAGTGGTTAATTAACATCATCATGTTATTAACGAAACTGCAGGCTTCATTTGGATTTCATTAATCTTTTCATTAAGGCCCATTTTCTGGTCCAGGAGCCAATACAAAGTGCTGTGTTGTCCCTCCTTGTCATGGTTCCTTGGTCTTCCCTGATCTGGCACAGTGTCTCAGTCTTTCTTTGTTTTTCATGACCTTGGGAATTTTGAGGAGAACCGGTCAGGTATTTTAGAGCATTTCCCCAGTTCGGGCTTGTGCAATGCTTTATTGTGATTAAACTAGAATTATAGGTCTGGAGAAAGACTATCAGAAAGGCGAAGTGCCTTCGCATTGCGTCATTTCTGAGTGTGTCATAGCTACATGGAATCATGTCTTTTTTTAGCATCAAATATTTGGCCAGAAGTCATCCAATTTATTCTGTCCCTGCTCGGGGCCCAAGGTTGTACTCAGCCCTGTGAATATAAAGAAATCTTTCTCCCTCTCCCTTTTTTATCTCTCTTCCTCTCTTCTCTTTCCTCCCTCTCTCATTCTCCCCCTCTCTCTCTCCCTCTCTCTCTGCCATTTATAGACTATATGTCAGGCATTATGCTGAGCCCTTTGTTCCCCCCACTCAGTCTTCACATGACATAGACAGTGTCATCTCCATTTTACAGAAATTAAATTGCCCATACTTGCCCAGCTATTAACTGGCAGAGCTGAGGGTTAAATTCAGGTTCTTGCTACTGCATAAGCATGCCTTCTGTAGATAACAGCTTGGGCCATGAAATGCTGCTCAGGCCATGAAATGCATGCACCAATCAAAAGCTAGAAGGATTCTCCTATAGCTTTCACGAAAGAGCGAAGGTTACCCACACAAAGAAGTACAGCATGGCTTCTCAGAGGAGGTGACATATGAACTAGCAGAGAAGACCATTCTGGAAAGAGGAGACTACGTGAAAAAGCACAGAGGTTCAAAGAGCTTGGTGTGTTCTGAGCGAAGTGAATAGTCCGGTGCGGCTGTAGGGGTGGGTACGTGGAGAAGATGTTGATCTTGCGTTATGTCCCCAGACTCATTTTCTCAAGAGGTGTGTAAGGGAGGTAGCATCAGACACATTATCATCTGTCTGATGCTAGGGGCTGGGTGGCAGAGTGGCAAGAGCAGCAAACACAGGGTCAGGAGGCTTGGGGCAAACCCTGGTGCCGATGTTTACGCCATCCGGACCCCTCTAACCATCACCTCCCTCTTCTGTCCAATGGGAAGGATGCTATGCCCACAGTTACCACTGCTCAGACGATATGAGGATCAAAGGAAGAGGACTCTGCATGCTGGACCGGAGAGCATCCGATGTCAGATGCGGATGCACACGGCCACATAGGAACTGCGATGCCACCCTCCGGAAACTCAGCCCAGCCCCAGTCAAGTCAAGAGGCTCCAAGTCACAGCAACTTCACTGACAAGGCTTGTTAAAGGGGATTGGCAGCAAGACCCCATGGAGTTGCTGCCAGGAGTCCCATTCTGCTACTTATGTTGTTACTTTCCCTTTTAAGGGACCGCGAGCCAATTTTCAACCAGTTTCTGAAGATGTGATTAGGGGCGTTAGCATCTCAGGCCATCTGGTCATGCTACAGTCAGAGGAAAACAATGTCTTCAAGACATGACACAGCCCTAGAGGTGTTTGGATGATGGCAGGGACAGTGCATCCCGCGCTGGGCTGAATTATTTTCCAATGCCAAAGTAAAGTTCCTTAAAGTCTCAGTTGACATTGGTGATTCTCAGTGCTCCCTGCACAGTCCCCATCCCAGACTTTGATGCAAATCGGACAGGAGTCCTGGTTTCGTTAGGTCTGCACACTTGACATAAAACCAATATAGACAATTTGATCCTAGTTAGATTTAATCTTTGTCACCTCATCAGCATCGAGTTAGGAAATGTCTACCTGGGTCACAATTTTTAAGTTCTTTAAAAATCTCTCTATATAGCTGGGCGTGGTGACGCACACCAGTAATTCCAGTCCTTGGGAGACTGAGACAGGAAGATCACAGGTTTGAGGCCAGCCTTGGCAAGTTAGTGAGACCCTTGGCAACTTAGCGAGACCCTGCTTCACAGTTCAAATAATGCTGTGTACATATATGAAATTTTCAATACCAATCTCAAGAACATTTACAGGGAGGGGAAGCGAGCGGGGTGGGATCCACAGGGAAGCACACCAAGTGTTTTGCACATGTGTGTTTCTATCACTTCTAACCTCATTATGATGTATAATTACAATACACCAATAAAAGTATATTAAAATCAAAAAACAAGCCAGGCGTGGTGGTGCACACCTGTAATGCCAGTACTTGGGAGGCTGAGATAGGAGGATCGCAGGTTCGCGGCCAGCCTCAGCTACTTAGTGAGGCCCTCTGCAACTTAGTGAGACCCTGTTTCAAAATAAAGAATAAGAAATAGGGCTACGGGTGTAGCTTGGAGGTAGAATGACCCTGGTTTCAATCCCCAGTACCGCAAAAAAATAAAAAATAAAAAAAATTTTAAAAAGGGGGCTGGAGGTGTAGTTCAGGTAGAATGCCTCTGGGTTCAGTCCCCAGTACTCCCCCCCCACAAAAACTACTATATTTAGCACTCACTGGGTAAAGGTTGGGAGGGGGCCAGGGAGAAGCTCACCAAGTACTGTGTGCATGTATGTCCCTATCACTCTGAACTACATTATGATATGAGACTACATTGTACCAATAAAAATATATTTAAAAAATATTTATTAAATGCAGGAATGAGTGATCGGTGTCGTCCCACCATTCTGGGTTGCTCAGTAGAAAGAGAACAAACAGGTTTTGGAATCAGACAGGCTAGGGTGCAAATCCTAGCTGTGCTATTGGCTACCTGTGTTTTCTCTAGGCCTTGTGGTTTTGCACAGTGAAGAGGGAGGAAGGGAGGAAACGCAGGGAAAGTGTCTGTATTAGCTTCCTATTGCTGCTGTAAAAGTCACTGCAAGCCTAGTGCCTGAAAAAGATTCATTACATTATAGTTCTGGAGGTCCGAAGTCCAAAATGGGGTTCACTTGGCTAAAATCCAGGATGATATTCCTTCTGGAGTCTCCTGAGGAGAATCCATTTCCGGCATCTGGAGGCCGCCTGCATTCCTTGGCTTATAGCCCCTTCCTCCATCCTCGGAGCCAGCAGGGTGGCACCTAAAAGCTCTCGCTGTCTCTTCTGTCCCTTTTCCATCTTTTAAAAATTTGTTTTCTTTATTGGTACATTATATTCTCACATCATAATGTAGTTCATAGTGATAGTGACATATAAGCACACAGCACTTGGTGAGCTCTCCCTCGGCCCCCTCCCTATTCCCCCCACCCATTTCCCCACACAGGATATTGAAATTGGCATTGGTATTCTCACATATATAAATAATGTCAATGGAAGTGATTCCTTCATTGACCCTCCCTCTTCCGCCCTACTCCCCTAGACCACCTCCCTGGCTCCGCTGGAGTTTCTCCTCCATTATCTGAAGTCTCTCTTGTATCCCGATTACTCCCTAGCTTCCGCATATGAGAGAAAACATATGACCCTTCACTTTTTGTGACTGGCTAATTTCACTTAATATTCCCTAGGTCCATCCATTTTCTTGAAAATGACATAATTTTGTTCTTTATTGCTGAGGACAATTCCATTGTGTGACTATCCCATGATTTTGTAATCCACTCATCTGTGGATGGACAGCTAGGTTGGTTCCATAATTTGGCTATTGTGAATTGTGCTTCTATAAACATGGATGTGCCTATATTACTCTGATATTCTGATTTCATTCCCTTTGGAAAGACCTGAGTCCTTTTCCATCTTTAAGGACCCTTGTCTCTACCTTGGGTCCACCTGCATAATTCAAGGGAATCTTTCCATCTCAAGGTCTTTGTCTCAATCACATCTGTAAAATTCCTTTTGCCATGTAAGGAAACAAGCTCACAGGTGCCAGGGATTCGGATGTGGCCAGTCATCCTCTTAGGAGGAATCCAGCTCTATCTGAGAGGCACTCGCTGGTCTTTCCACTGTGGGGTGGCACTGGTCTAGGCTCCCCTTAGGACTTCTTCATTTTTATAAGACAGTCTCAACCCCACCCCGGCTCAGTTGTGTGGTCACATACATGGGTGTGCACTTGGCCCGCAATCTTTTCTCTAATGATAATCTTGAACTGCTGTGCACTATCTACCAAGTCTTGGTTGGGAGAGATGCTGCTCAGGGAGTCCGTCCTACCTGAGAGGTGGGTGGTCCAACTACACCTTTACCCTCTGTCCAAAGGTTAAGCCAGATAATGCCCTCTGGCCTCGGATATTTGCTTTCACTAAATTTTACTTTATTTTGATGCTATTAAATGATGTTAGGAGTAGAGCAGAAGAGAAGGCTTCATGGAAATATTTGTATTTACTATAACAGTTTTAATGAGGATTGACTTTGAGCATATATTTCTTATGAGAAACCACAGAGAAATATTCTTCCAGTCTCAAAAATAGTACGTATAGTTTTCTCTAGTAATCAATTTGTTTCCATCAAATGAATGCTAGCTGGCATGGATGAATATTTTCTCTTGTTTGCTCCCACTATTAGGAAGCCAAGAGACAAATGTGTTGTCCACCTATGACAAAGGACATCACAGCTTTCATTATGAGTATTAACTCGTCTTGTTCCCCTCATTATCCCTTTTTGCAGGTTCCCTTCACCTGTTTTACATTTTACTTCTTATTGTTGGTAGTAAACTCAGAATAAGGCACAGTAAACACTTTTGTTATTTCCCAAGATGTTTTTTCTTCTTTCTCTTATGTGAGGTACATACGCTTAATACATTCCTCTGTTCCAGGAACAAACACAAGTGGACAAAAAATATAAAAGGAAACATCATCAGTACCAACGTACAAACACTGACCTTGCAGGGTGGAGTCCAGCCTCCCTGTAAAGAGACTGGAGCTTATGTTGACAATATGAAAAGAAGTCCCTAACTCTTTGTATGCTGAGCACACCAAGCTCATAAATGCCAATATTCTAAATCACTTGCTGTTAGTTGATTGCTACAACTGAAATCCTTTTCTTTTCTGGGGGATATTTAGCTTTTCTTATATCTTTACTCGTGGTCAAAAGATATCAGCAGATTTGCTGAAGTGATTGAAGATATTCTTCTCAAGGCATTCCTAAACTTTCATAGCATTGCCTTCATGATTTTGAATGTGAGCTTGTTTTCTCAGAAGCAAAAACCAGAACTGTATCTTATACTACACAGGGCTTTGATAGTTGTAAAAAGCTGAGATTAAAAGAAAAATCAATGCTAGTAAAACCTCCAGTGACAATGTCTCTGAGATACATTCAATCATAAGCATTCATGTCTGAATTCATCAAATCACAGAATCACCCACTCTGAGAACCTCTCAAACCCTTCTAGATGGCATGCCAGGAACTTCTCTTCTTGATTTGTACACCCATAGAGTCTACAACATGGTTTGTGTTTAATGAATACCTGTTGAGTTTGTGAGTAACACCTCCTCCCTCAGAAAGACTAGAGTTCTGTGGACTGTGACGGGTACAAGCGCTTGCCATGTGCGGGGCATACAATACACACTGAATGACTGGCACTGAGAAATTTGAACCATAGGAGACATTTCTGCCATCCCTGCAACTCCACAGCAGCAATTTTTATTTCCATCATTTTGTCCTTTGGGAAAGACACATTGGGTAGATGACCCACCAAGGGCACCCGTGTGCAGCCTCTGTCATGGATATACTTAGGTTCTTGTAAAATTCCCAGTGTGCCAGCATACTCTCTGTCTACCTTTCTCCCACTCCAGAAAATATACCACAAGACAAATGAATAAGAATGTCATTAATATAGGCACCGTCTTGAATCCACTGCAATTTATTGGACAAAATAAATCACGCAGCACGTTGGCATTTCAAATAATATTAGTAGAACATGACTTGTGAGGCATCTCACAAGGATTGACAGAATGCTTCATCATACCATGACTGCCAGTTCTGCTTTCAGCAGGAAGCAGCTCTAAGACCACTGTTCCTCATATGTCATCTTAGAGACCTTCCTAAGACCCAGAGAAACCACCTCTAAGGCTCTTGCTATCCTCCATGCAGTCATCCATAAGGGCTCTGCCATTCATGTTAGCTCCAACAGAACCATGGATTATGCCTTACTAGTGGCCACAACGTACACAAGAATCCCATTGTCAATCTGGTATCTTTCCTCTTCCACCACCATGACCTTTAGGCAGCTGAATCATGAGCCGTCCACTTACCACTCCACCACCAGCTGAGTGCACGAGCACGGACATCCCTTCCCGGAGGTTGGCAACTTCGAAGAGCATCATGTAGGCTGTGACGAAGTTCATGGGGAAGGCGGCAGCCTCGGAGAAGCTCATCTCATCTGGGATCTTGTAGACAAATTCCACCGGCGTGCAGACCACCTCTGCCCAGGCATTGTAATTGACAAACGCCATGACTCGGTCCCCAATCTGGAATGGGGAAATGCAGGGTTAATGGATGCTAACTCCGAACAGAGGGTGGAGGAAGAACTAAAATCATTGGTAGCTGTCCATGGTAGGTAATATCATTGTTTCTCCTAACTCATATACTTGGGATCTCCATCCAAATTCTTCTGAGTCTTTTATTCTTTAATGAAAAGAAATAACTTTTTAAATATATTTTCAGTGCCAAAAGTTAGGCAACTTATTTGATAAACCACTGTCAGCTCTCTATTTCCTGCCTATCTCCCTAGCCCTAGAACCAGGGAAGCTGGGTGAGGACTAACTGTTATAGTTAGATATAGAGTACCCTCTAAAGAGCTCATGTATTAATGTTCAGGTTGATATAATTAAGTTGTGATGGTTGTAATCTCATCAGTGGATAAATCCATTGTAATGGATTCATTGTAATGGATTTATTGGGTGGTAAACTAGGCAGGTGGGGTGTGGCTGAAATAGGTGGGTCCCTGGGGGTGTGGTCTTAGGGACTATAAATGGTCCTTCCTCCCCTTTTTTGCTCTGTCTTGCTTTCAGCCTCCACGATGTGAGAGCAGAGCACGTGTTCTCTCCCTCTTTTTGCTCCCCACTGCTATGCCCTGAGCTCTGCAGACACGGACTCACATGGACTGAACCCCTGAAATTTCCAGAACTGTGAGCAAATAAATCTCTTTCCTTTAAGTTGTGTGTGCTCAGGCTTATGGGGCTACAGCAGTGAGAATAATGACTGAGACACACTCTCTTTCTGAAATTCTGAACATCATTTAGGTGGTAGCAAGAGGCCAGCATAATATCAACACGTGGAATGAACATAGAAAATTATTCTTGGCAAAACTACCTTTCACCTGACCAATTTGTGTATTTTCTTAAGGACTTCTCAGGAATTTTCACCCCCATAACCAACGATGAGGGACTTACAACCTACTTACAGCCACATAAGAAATATCTTCTTATGTGCATGTTTGATCACAACACAAAAGATAGATACCATTTACTTCACAATAATAATATACGAGACTCTGTAATCTTCATTTTATGTCAGCCATTCAGTCTAAATGACAGCTTTATGGGACATTGTACCCATTATATGTAGGAAAAAACTGAGGCTAAGACTCGACTTTGGCCCAAGGACATCTAGGCTAAGACCTGTCTGATTCCAAATATCCATTCATGATATTGCAATGATCCCCTGCCAGGACTGTTTATTAAGCCCCTTCTTGTTCTTAGTTGTGGGACTGGAGATATAAATGTAAATGAGGTACAATTCATGCTTCCAAATTGCTCACATTCCCTGGAAATTTCATGTGGCCAATACCAGAGGACAGGGCTTAGAAGGCAAATCCTTTTGGAAAGGATATTTCAGTAGAGAATGAAGCCTTATAAGCCAGAGGCATGATGGTGATGTTTCAGACATTGGTCCAAAGATAATAAAGATCATTTTTCCTTGCATGTGGGGAAGGGCAGATGGGGATCAGGGAATGCCAGAATAGCCTGGGGGTGAGCTCCCTCGAGCCATGGGGATTTGCCACACTGGCCAGGTCTGTGTATTTTGGCACAGGGCTGCCATAACCTCAGTGTGTTCTGGCACAGCGTCTACAAGAACCCACTTGCCAACCAGCTGGGGAATGATGAAATAGAGAGACAACAGACCAATCCTGGCACCTTTCAGACCTGGATAATGACGAGTTCAAGTAGATGAGACAGGTGCGGGCAGCATCAACGATATTTGGAGTGAGCTTGGACACCTCTGCTCCATCCCTGTCAGGGGGCTCACCTAGGCTAATTCTGGAGAGACACCTGAATCACAGGAGCCAGTATGTTCTGCCCCAGTATGTCTGCTATCAACCAGAGCAAGGCAGAGCCTGGTCTATTTCCTCTGAGAGAGGCAAGCAGTTAATCAACGTGATGATCTCATAACTGGGCATGGGGGCTTTCTGACTGTCTCCTTATACATCCATTCCCTATCCTTGGGAAGCTAGAATAAATACAAACAGGGTCTTCTCCACCCCAAATTCCCCCTGAAGCTCTGGACAGAGAGAAGTTCTTGCTTAGACTTATCTGTGTATTATCTGTATCTCCAGCATCCATCTGCCTTCTTCTCTCTCCTCTCCCCAGCTCCTAAATAACCCCAGACCCTGTGGATACTGGAAGGGGGTGACCTTCCATCTTGACAGCAGTACAGTGTGTCCCCGAGAAGAGGCAGTTAAGAATATCAGCCTAGAGTGACCAAGTGGGAGTGGTGGGTGGGAGGTAGTGTGAGAAAAGGAGAAAGGAGGGCTCTGTCCTCATGCCTGTCCACTACCAATTCCTGTGTCTCCCTTGTGGCCATCTTGGAAAGCAGGCAGGAACAACTTGGGGACGGGCATGCTCATGCCTTGGAACCTGCTATTTGCGCAGTTGGCATTCCCTTCTTTCCTTTCCTTTTGGAAAATCTTTGATTTTCCTCTATGATCAGTGTGGATACCCTCCTTTCCCTGAAGACCACCCTTCCTGCAAAACCCAGAACTAGCCACGCTTCTCCATGGTCTTTGTGTTTGTATGTACTGAGTGTTTCCTTTGTGTTGGAGCTAAAGTGCATAGTAAATGTCACAGCATTTATTTCCCCAACAACCCTATGTGGTAGCTTTTATTATTCCCATTTTACAGACTGGAAATTGAAGCTCAGACCACCTAAAAACCTTCCCCAAGACCGCACATCTATAAGTGGTAAACATGGGACTTCAATAAAATCCATCTAACTCTTTATGCGGGCTTCTGCCCAGCTAATCCCATTAGATTGGTTAGCTCTCCCCTGTAAAGGGTGAGCTCTCAGGGGACAGAGGTTGGGTCTTACTGATTTATGGATTCCCAAAGCATGGTCCAGTGCTTGGCTTGTAATGAGCAATGAGTTGTTGGATGTTTATGAGCAACTGAACCATGTCTAACTTCTCCATATGGCAAATGGGAGAGAATAAGGGCAGAAGTTGTGTCCTGGAGAAGTTTCCAGTAGTCTCAAAGGGAGCATCTTTGGGTCAAAAGGGAAAACTCAGTGTCTTGGCCTTGATTAGAACTCCAAGAACTCTGCTGGGACAGGGACTGCTAGGAGCTATTGTTATTAATAATAATAAATGACATTTACCTAGAACCCTACATGTTCCTGAATCAGGGCCAAACACCTTTATGTACATGACCATATATAATTCCCACAAGAACCCCCTGAAGTTGTTGAAATTTGTGAATAACAATAAACTCTAATTATGCTCTTTATATAGATGGTAACATTGAGACGAAAGGGTGAAAGAAATTTTCAAGAGCAGATTGAAATTTTCAAGAGCAGAAGGAAATTTTCAAGAGCAATTCCAGCCCAGATCAGTCTCACTCCAAAGCCCTTCCTTGGTCTAGCCAAATCCCTCCTTCTTAGTATCGCTAGGGGAAATTCTACCTTGACTGACCATTCTTGCTGGTTTTATGGTCTTTTTTTACTCCTCATGAAAAGATCCAGAAACAACAGGAACCACCCACACAGCTCAAGCTTGTAGGTGTGAGTATTAATGGGCTTTTCTTCCCTCACAAGTGGGTTGGTCTTCACTAAATATGTGTTCTTGAAGATTTTAGGGGAAGTCTAAAGTGGTCCTGGCTTTGGCAGCTGGCAGCAGCATTAGCTAAGTCCATGTGAGTTTTCTTCTTGTTAATATTTTCGTACAGGGAGAGCCAAGGAACCCATAGGAGTCACCATGCCTCCTGTCATCTTCTCTTAAATTCAGGTGAAAATTCAATCTGTCCAGGTACAGGAGCCTGTCCCAACCCTTGACACAGTTAAAGCAATGACTGCAGTGCCTTGAACCTGGATCGTAGTACAGTTCTGGTCCTTGTAGCTGTCTGACCATGTGAAGGTGCTCAACCTGTCTGTCTCGGGAGCACCACTGCAAGTCTCATCATGGAGCTTGTGATACATGTGAACTTGGCTCTTACATCTCCTCAGAAAGACCCTCCCAACTCAAGAAGTGCTCCTTCCTGTCATGTCCTCTTATCGCGTCACCTATTCTCATTTTTTTTGGACGGTCTTACCCATCTGAAGTTATCTTATTCATTCATGTTACGGCTTTATTATCTATGCTCTATTAGTCCCCAATTAGAACGTCAGCCCCATGAAGGCAGAAGCTTACGACCCTATTCCTAATTACTATGTCCCCATGCCTGCAGCAGGGTAGGTTCTCAGTTAATATTGGCTGAATGAATGAATGAATGGATGAACGAGCACATCCAGGATATTACTGGGTGCAAAGGAGAGGTCACTAAAAGTTAAATTCTATTTCAGATTTCAAAATCAAACATAGACTTAAATGTTTCTTCGTCTTTTTTGGAGTGATTTCTCAAACTAGAATCTGATGAAATCAAGAGTTTCCTCCCCAGAAAAAGAAACAGAACAAAATACCCTCAAGGGTCTCACTACCAATCTCACTATGATGTGTGGAGAGAGGTGGGTGGCAGGGTGGGACCTGAAGGGAAGCACACCAAGATCTGTGTGTCTATTTGTTTGTAGGACTTTGAGCCTCACTGTGATGTATAATTACAATGCACCAGTAAACGTATAAAAAGAATTATATTAACACAAAGAAGAAAAAAAAGTATGTATATCCTCATCTGCCTTCCAATCTCAAGGCACTTGCAGATCCCTTGAAAGCCATCTATGAAAACCTTCCAAGGTGCCATGGAAGCCAGGTTCCATCCCCCTCCTCTCCAGCCCCAATATTCAATGTGCAACACACCATGGAATGCTCGTGCCAGGTTGTCTTACAGATTTAACCCCCTCATCTAGCCTCTCTATTTTAGAGATGAGGCACAGGCAGAGTTAGAGATCTGCTGAAATCTGTCCTGAGCACAGAAAGCAGGACTAGGAGGTCAATCTCCTGCCACCCTATATGGGTTCCCTGCCATTCTAGTTTGTAGTGATATTTGCGTCAAATCTTAGCACTAGGTTACTGATTACAATGGACATGAAACCTGGTGCACTAGAGGTCCACATAAACCCAAGTACAGGAGCCTGGACAAGAGGGACCTTGGCTTAGAGTGAAATGGCAGAGAAGTCCACTGGGCATGAGGGACAACTGACACTTATTGGACACATAGCGTATGGAGGGCAACTTCCTAAGGGCTTCACATGGATTAGCTCATCTAATCTTTATAAAAAAAAAACCCTATGAAGGCATGGCTGGATACTGTGTTCTTTGCATCAGTAATATATTATGAAGAAATATTATGAAGAAAAAAAGAGTAACCCCTTTCTTCCTTTCTTCCTCCTTCTTTCCCTCCCTCCCTGAGCTACACCTCCAACCATATTCTATTTTTTATTTTAAAACAGGGTCTTAGTTGCTGTGGGTCTCACTAATTTGCTGAGACTGGCCTTGAACTTGCGATCCTCCTGTCTTAGTCCCCTAAGTACTGGGATTACAAGCATGCACCACCATACCCGGTTGCAATCTTCCCTTTCAAATGCTAAGTTTTTGTTTTGTTTTGTTTTTATAGCATATCACAATTAAAGGTGAGTACAAATGAGTGAACTAATATTAGTAGCTTGCATGAATTGTCAAGAGCTAGTTAAATTAAGCCATTCTGATATTTGATATGTCCGTTGCTTGTATTAAGGCTTTTGAACGCAATATCCACATTGCTGCAGTTGGAATGAATTCTCAATAAATTTATGACTTGCATAGGTAAGCAATTTAGTTTGCACATGTTTTTCTTATAATTGGTTCTATTATTTTCTTTGTAGCTTAGTATCTCTCTTCTACAACTACCCAACAACTACAACAACAGAATACCTCCTTTGTGCAATAGCTCACAGAACAGATGAATGGTCATAGATTTTATAGACATTTAGATGGAGACAAAGAGAGATTAGACCACATGCCAAATTTTATGGAGCTAGAGAGAGGCAGAGCCAGGATTGGAATCCAGATAATCTTATTCCAAATACAAATAATTCATTATACCTGAGATCAGTGGTACCAAGAAAACATAAAGTTACAAGAATGTACAACATGGGAAGCCAGGAAGTCTGGGAATATCAATTGAACTCCTTAGGTCTCCGTTTCCTCAGCTCTGAAATGAGGATAATATTAGTAAAGGACCCTTATGAAGATTCAATGGAATGATATACATGCCATGCACCTAGCACAGTGCCTGGAAAACGAGGAAAGAGCAATACATGTTAACCCTTAAAAGGAAGAGACTGCTTCCTAATCTCACGGAATTCTCAGATTAATGATCGAAAGCTAAATACAGACTCACTACATCTCAGGAAGCACAAGGAATTATTCGTCTAATGAATGAACTGATGGGAAAGAGAGGCTATCCTACTGGGAGTGTGACCCTATCCCTAGAAGGCCAAGTGATGGATGCCAGGATACCACCTTCAGTGCAAGGGCTTGGACCAGGTGATAACTAGGGTCCAGTCCTGGGCTCTTCTTCTTCACAGAAGCCTGAGAACCCAGCCACAGACTCAGGGCCACAGAGTAGCTGATGGCCTCTGGCGTTCACAAAGTGGAATGAACTGAGTATTGAGTATTTCAACCACCTGGACAGAGGAGGTCTGCCTGGCCACTCTCAGGTGTCTCATTACTTTTCACCATCATTTCATTTCATTCTCAAGATGGCAAATGTGGGTAAGCCATAGGACCAGCCTCAGCCTGAGACTAAAGGCAAGCACTTAAAACATTGTAATATAGCTGGGTATGGTGGTGCATGCCTGTAATTGCAATACTTGGGAGGCTGAGACAGGAGGATTGCAGGTTGGAGGACAACCTCAGGAACTTAGTGAGATTCTCAGCAACCCAGTAAGACCCTGTTTCAAATCAAAAATGAAAAAAAAAAAAAAGAAAAGGCTGGGGGTCTAGCTCAGAGGTAGTACACTGCTGGGTTCAGTACCACATACACACACACAAATACTGTAATATATATTGTGGACACACACACGAGCACACACACACACAGGCGTGCGTGCACACTCACACACACACACACACACACACACTTCCAAGTCACCTAATTATTTGATTCCACTAAGAAAAAGAAATCATTCCTGAGCAAATAGGCTCAAATTATTCCTTTACTACTGGGCCTCTGGCAACATCTTTTCAGTTCTTCCTTGGAATTGATCAAACCAGGAGAGCTACCCAGCATTCCGCTGCATGGCATTCCACCCCAACATGATTGAAAATCTTAAGTTAATATTATACAGGGAGCCCTGTATTGGCGTTCTTCCAAATCGCGCCCCGACTGGAAATGCGTAGGTGGCTTCTTTTATTGGTTTCTTGCAGCCAAAACTCGTTGGCAAAGAGAGAGGATCAAGGGCGAGTTTGATAGTAAAGAAATCAGGACCGACTAGAAGAAGATAAATCATACTTAAAGGAAAAAATATATGTCATTCAAGTAGAGTAAGGTAGCCCTCTAAGCCAAGTCTTATAACATCCCTGTTTACTGTTATATTCTAAGATAATTGGTTATTTATCCAATGCTCGGGGTTAACGGAGTGAGCAGCATGTTTTCCTTTGAGACCACGCGGAGGAGTGACGAGCAGATAATATTTTTTTTATATACAGCCCTTCCAGGGAGAGATGGCGCGCCTCTGGTTATATTGCTTGCCTGGGGACAGCCAATATAAAGTCGTATGACAAAGAAAAAGGAGACACTCATTTTCCTCTTATTTCTCAATATTTTTCTGCTGCATTATCTGAAAACCATTGACAAACAGACTGATAGGTGGGACGAGGCTTCCAGACATTCATCATGATGAATCTGGAGGATAGTGATGGGAGAATATTGATATTTCCAGAGTATACCGAGGCTCCCATGCACAGAGACCAAGAAGTGGGCACAGATTCAATTCCAAGGGCACTTTGGAATTGAGTTTTATAGGATGTGTTTCATTTCTCCTGTTTTTTAAATACACTGCTATTGGTGTATTGTGATTACACATCATGAGGTTCCGAGTGATAGAAACACATGTGCACAGCACTTGGTGTGTTTCTCTCTGGTCCCACCCCACTCCCTCCCCCTCCCTGTACATGTTATTGAGATTGGCATTGACCATTTTGCATATGCGTACAGCATTATTTTAGCCATTTCTTTCATCAAGTCTCCCTCCCTCTCCTCACCTCACTCCCTCAGCCCCCTCCCCCATTCCACTGGAATCTCCTTGTTTATCTGAAATCTCTTTTCTTTCTCAATTTCCCTCTAGCTTCCATAGAAAGAGAAAACATACAACCCTTCACTTTCTGAGACTGGCTAATCTCACTTAGCATATTATTTTCTAGTTCCATCCATTTTCCTGCAAATGACATAACTGTGTTCTTCTTTATGGCTGAATCCAATTCCATTGTGTGTATAGACCACAGTTTTGTAACCCATTCATCATCTATTGATGGACACTGAGTTCTCTAGATCTTCTTTCTTGCATTTAGTGTCTCAGAATTTGGGGGATGGGACCAGGAGTGAAGACTATGGGATTCTAGGAAGAATAAGAAGGCTCTTGTGACTTAAATCCAGGTTTGAATGCTACTTGCAACCCTCCTGACCTCACAGAAAACTACTGAACCCTTCTGAACCTCAGGGGGCATAACACTCTTTACCATGCAGGGTTCTGTTGAGGCTAAAAAAAAAGGAACTTCTCTATGGTTCTGGTTACATTGAGTTCTCAAATGGTAGCTCCCTCCAATCCTCCCTAGAGGAGAACTTAGTTAGGAGTGGGGCCTCTTGTTCTTGATCTGTATTGGTTTGTCTGACTCTAAACAACTGCAATATTAGGTAATTGATTTGTCCACAGTGTTTCAGTTTTTAGAGGCTGGATTCTATTTGCTTTGCATTGGAATGGTAAGAAGGGTCATGCATCTTTTCACAAATTAAAAACAAACGTTTTATTATGGAGATTTTTGAACATGGTCGAAAGTAGTCAGAATAATATAATAAACCTTTTACCCCTGGCCTACTCAAAAGCCATCAATCCATGGCCAATTCTGACCCATTGGCAGGTACCTCTCCTCTGTGATGTAAGATTTCTTTCATGGACATATGTTACTTCCCTCATTCCTGAAATATTTAGGGATTTATAAATGATGACTTAAATGAATCAACTAAGCAAATGTCTAAAGGAACCATATCATAAAACGTAGAGGTTATTTTCCCCAAACTTTTGTGTTTTGTAATTGATTTTTTGGAAGAGTACTGGGAATCGAACCCAGGGTGTTCTACATCTGAGCTACACCTCCAGCCCTACTTTATATTTTATTTTGAAACAGGGTCTTGCTAAGTTGCTGAGGGTCTCACTAAGTTGCTGAGGCTGTCCTTGAACCTGCAATCCTCCTGTCTCAGCCTCCCAAGTACTTTGATTACAGGTAATTGATTTTTGAGCCCAAGATAATAGGAAAATGGGAGCCGTGAATGGAGCAAGGAGTTGTGAACACTTACCTAATTCAAATCCAAATACTCTTATTTAATAGCCATATTACATGAATAAAAGGGACAACAAGATTACCTACCCACTTAACCAAATTGCTGCTAGACACAACCAAGATAGTGCAAGAGAAAAGTATGCAATCTTTGGAAAGCTCTACTGCCATAAACATTGTTAATAAGACCAAATAATATGACAGCAATAACAATACACAGCCAAGGCTATTTCAAGCGTATTTTTGCATAATTGTGCACTGTCTCAGTGGACTCCAGGTGTGCATTACTCTTCAAGACACAGTCAAAACATTACCTCATATCCTTTCACGCTGTCCCCCAGAGCTTCAACAATCCCAGAGCACTCAAATCCGGGCACCAGGGGAGTCTTGGGGGGGTTGTCAATATTCCCTTGTCGTACCATCAAGTCAAGGAAGTTCAAACCACTGTGAACAGCAAATGTGAAAAGAGAGAAATTCAAAATGAGATGAACAAGAACCAAAAAAAATCCCTAGCCTGGCTTTCTTTTCTTCCCTTCCCTTTCCCTCCTCCCGCCTTTCCTTTTTCTGTTGTAATGTCTTTAATAAGCAATGCCACTGAGCCAGATGTCACTAATAACGCACAATTCAATTCTCTCCATGCAGAGAAGTGATGCTTTTCAAGCGGTGAACATGGTTGCCGTTTCAACTGGAATTCAAAAGAGAGCCCCTCTGTTCTGTCTCGGAGTGGGTTTGCTCTGATTTTAAAAAACACATATTGACTACTCTGGTCATTAGACATTCTAGCACTTAATCAAGGGTAAAAAAAAATGCTCAGAAGTGGTTATGAGCAGACACATGGGAAGTAGTCAGACACAATGGCCACTGGCCAATCTGTGGGAAAGAAAGAAAAAAGACCTGATTTAAAAGGTCTCAAAATAACCAACCATCTCTTCTCCATCATCACAAACATTCAGGCCCACACCATGCATAAACAGCAGCAGTAACGGTGACTATGAGCCAGCAAGGGACCCTATGATGTTCTGTAGGGGGAAGAGGACTCCAACAAAAGAGATCAAAGGGATGGCCCGATTCAGATGGGAACACCAGAGATTTGCTTCAAAAGTCTAAATTATCCTGGGGTGAGAGACGGTATTGGGTATCTTCTCTTAACACACTGCTTTTGAAATAAGAAAGTTATTAAAATATATCAAAATCATCTCATGGGAAGCCACAGACTTGATTCCAATGACGCTATCAATGCACACAGCTATCTTATTTCTTAGAATTACTCTCAGGAATAGCACTTAACACCTATTTGCTAATCACATGGGGAAACATGGCCCATTGAACAATACTTTTTTCCAACAGATGTGGTTCTCATGTACTTCTTATTTTTGTAAGCCAACACCTGAGTAAGACTCTGGTTATAGAAACCAAACTCCTCAGTCTGACCCAAGACCCAGTAGTGTCTCTCCACAGTTTCTTTTCTAAGCAAGAGAACTTGAACAAGTTTGTGGGGGGTACTGACAATGGAATCCAGGAATGTTGTACCTCCAAGTTATACCCCCAGCCCTTTTTATTTTTTATTTTGAAACAGGGTCTGTCTAAGTTGCTGAGCATCTTGCTAAATGGTTGAGGCTGGCCTTGAACCTGTGATCCTTCTGTCTCAGCCTCCCAAATACTGGGATTACAAGCATGCACATTGTATTGCTAACTTGAATGATTTTTTAGCACACCTTGCCTATTTCTCCCCTGGACTTTTTGGGGGCCAAGAAAACACCAATATCCCCCTGGTCTCCCTCATTGGTCTCAGCTACACAGAATGGATACAGACAAGAAGGATGACTTCCTTGAAGGGTGGGTTCAACAACAACCACAACCTCTTCAAGGTTGACCTTGAATCCGGCGAGTTTTACATATCATCCCAACTGGTGCATCTCTTAAGGATACCCTCCTTAAAGACAGCTGCAAGCCTCATATTTCTTTGTTTCCAGAGTACCTGGCATGCAATAGTCCCAAAGTAATCCAGTATAGTAGACAATGGAGTAACCTTGGCTGGATGAAGAAATAGTCATTGATATTCAAAATTTGTGCTTCCAGCTAGGGTACTAATCCCTTTTAAAAATCAGAGTAACTAGTGCATTTCTGAAATGTATATGTAGGCTTCCAAAAGTCCTACTTTGATGGCAAGTATTTATTTAAGTCATTTATTAAGCAAAATGTTCTCCATCAACACGACTTGCTTCGTAAGAGCTTGGGCAGAGCCAAGCATGGTGGTGCATGCCTGTCATCCCAGTCCTTGGGAGGCTGAGACAGGAGGATCGTAGGTTCACATCCAGCCTCAGCTACTTAGTGAGGCCCTCCATACTTAGTGAGCCCCTGTTTCAAAGTAAAAAAATAAAAAAATAGGGCTGGGGGTATAGCTCAGAGGTAGAATGCCCCTGGGTTCAATCCCCAGTAAAACACACACACACACACACACACACACACACCCATACACACACACACACACACACACACACACACACTGGGAGACTTGAGTACAAATCCCAATTTTACCTGGGCAAGTGAATGAGCTTCCATTTCCCTCTCTGTAAAATAGGGTTATGATGGCACCTACTGCACGGGGCTGTTGTGGAAATTAATGCAAGAAGCACTTAAGCAGGGCACCAGGCACATAATCAACGTTCAACAACTGTTAGCCTTTTCTTTTCTTTCTTTTTTTATTGGTACTGGGGATTGAACTCAGGGGCATTCTACCTCTGAGTTACATCCCCAGCCTTTTTATTTCTTTTGAAAAAGGGATTCACTAGGTTGCTGAGAGTCTTGCTAAATTGCTGAAGCTGGCCTCGAACCTGTGATCCTCTGGTCTCAGCTTCCCAAGTACTGGGATTACAGGTGTGCATCATTGCACTCAGCTAACTATTAGCTTTTAAATGCATGTCTTCAGGGAAGAAGGCAAAAACTGTGTGAGACATTTGAGGAAGACTCCCATTTACAAAAAAAAAAAAAAGGAATAGAGAAATAGTTTCTGAGCTGACGTGGAAAAACTTCAGCTATCTATAAACCTCACATCTATGAAAGAGCCCATTTTCCAACACAGCCAAATAAAGAAAGCATTACTGTGAAACAGTCAAAGGAATTTCTACGTCCCAAATCAAACATTCCATCTCATGCCATGCATAGTTTAGCTCACTATGTTTTCCATTGTGTGAAAATGTATGATTTCCTGAGACCCTGTGAAAAAAAATGCCAGCAGAAATGACTTAGCAGTTCCACAAACATGGTAGCCCTCTGAAGAAGGGTGTCATGGTTAGATATAGAATGCCCCATGAAGAGCTCATATACTAGTGTTCAGAGTTTATGTAATTAAGTCACGAGGGTTGTAATCGCATCAGTGGATAAATCCACTGTAATAGATTTACTGGGTGGTAACCTAGGCAGGAGGGTGTGGCTAGAGAAGGTGGGTGGGTCCCTGGGGGTGTGGCCTTAGTGAGTGTGCTTTTGTCTTTGAATCCCCTTGCTTGCTTGCTCTCTTGCTCCTGGCCTCCATGATGCGAGAGCAGAGTCTCTCCCTCTCTCTGCTTCCTGCCACCATACCTTGAGATCCATAGACCCCAGCCTTGCATGGACTGAACCCGAAATCTCTAAGAAACTATAAGTAAATAAATCTTCCTTTGTCTAAGTTGTGTGGTCCGTCCTTTTGGATTATAGCAGTAAGAATGTTGACTGAGACAAAGGGTCCATCTGAGGTGCTTATTATATGCTTCAGTAGGGCTGTCTTCAGCCACATCCAGCATGAACTGGGCCCGGTGATTGGAAACTGAGAGCCAGCCACTTACATCTCAGAGATAAGGGCGAAGGCTGACTTTATAAAGCTTGTAGCTCCCATTTCCTCAGTCAACACGATGGTTCCATCAGGTCATGGCAAATGCCACTTATTTTGAGGAAGCAGTAGTATCCCAAGAGGTGAGGGACAGGCCAGTGTTGTTTATTCCAACACAGAGTAGGTGAATACTCATTAATGGAGTACATTTACTTATTGTATCAGACCTGTTCTGTGGTACTGACCCACCCACTTTCTCCTCCCGTGGATATAGATAATATTTACTGAAGACTTAACTTGTGGCAGGAACTGTGCTGAATACTCTTGTAATTGAACAATCATTGATTATTTTTGTGGTACTAGGGATTGAACCCAGGAACATTCTACCTACAAGCAACATTCCCAGCCCCTTGTTTGTTTGTTTGTTTTGAAACAAGCTCTCGCTAGGTCGCTGAGAGTCTTGCTACCTTGCTGTGTCTGTCCTCGAACCTGTGATCCTTCTGTCTCTCAACCTCCCAAGTACTGGGATTACAGGTCTGTGCTATCTTGCCCGGCTAAGAATCAATAATTCTTAATCAGTTCTTAATCAATGGGGTATGAATTATCATACTCGTTTTTCAGATGAGGAAACCTGAAACACACATGGATTAAGTAGCTTGCTTAGAGTCGCATCTTTAGAAAATGTGACAGCCGGAATTTGAACTCAGGCAGATGTACACTTAAGCCGGTAAAAAACATACTCTACCTCTTTTCTATGGGACCCTCCCCTCCCACCACACTGGGTTAAAGGGCACTTCACAGGGTCTTGCTTATAACTCCTTATCTCTTCCCCCATTGACAGCTGATTGCACCCGGGGTGGGCCCAAGGTTGGAGGGGTGGCCATTCATAATCTAAGCAGGAGTCCATTCCTTAGTATGAATAAATGGCCTGGTCCAAGAACTCCTCAGATCTAGGAATTGAGACACACAGCAAGAGAACAGCTCAGCTACAGAAAGGATGTCGGAAGATAGAACTGCACTAGAGGGAGTTCTCTGAGCTTTGGAAAAACCTAAGTGGAAGAGCCATTAGGTAGGGGAATTAAAAGAAGAGAAAAAAACACAAGCTCAATAGTATCAATCCTACAACATGAACTGAGGGAAATTTTGCAAATTTCCATTGTTGAGTTACCTAGAATGAGAAAGTCTGGTCCCTAGACTGGGTGAGGCCCAGCCCCACTATGCCACCTTGCTCTCTGAATTCCTCTTTCTTTTTTCCTTCCTTCCTTCCTTCCTTCCTTCCTTCCTTCCTTCCTTCTTTCCTTCCTTCCTTCCTTCCTTCCTTCCTTCCTTCCTTCCTTCCATACTGGGGATTGAACCCAGGAGCATTCTGCCTCTGAGCTACACCTCCAGACCTATTTTAATTTTTTAAATTTTGAAACAGGGTCTCACTAAATTGCAGAGGGCCTCACTAAGTTGCTGAGGCTGGCTGTGAACCTGCGATCTTCCTGTCTCAGCCTCCCAAGTACTGAGATTACAGGTATGCACCACCATACCCAGCTCACAGGTTTTTATAATAGATCCTCTTTGCTTGGGTTACTGTGTGGTTTCCATCCCAAGAGACCAAAAAATATAAACTAAAACAAGTACCATAATTGATCACCTCTAATATCTCATCGAGACAGACATTTTTTACTCTGTCTCTCTCTCTTTCTCTTTCCGATATGAAACAAGTAACACTGTTTAGAGACACTAAGATGAACCCACACAGACAGTGAAACCTACGGATGTAAACTTGGGTCTATCTAATACTTTTATTTTCCCATCTCAGCAGAAAAACACAGGGTTCTATCAAGCTGCACATCTTCACATTTGCAATCTCCAGTATTCTCTAAGATAATTTTGGTTTTACCTGGGAACTTTTGGCGGGTGGCAGTGACTATGTCTAATGACTCAGAAGCACATGGGGGTAATCTTCAGATCGCTCTCTGCCTTCATCTTTATATAGCTCTTAAGCATTTGAGATCATTGCAAAAAATAGTGTTGGAAAGTACTTGACATAATGTTCTGCTAGGTAATCCTGTTTTTCTAAGACTGGTATCATTTTAATAAATACAATTTGACTGCTTTATTTTTCCTCCCCTACTAAGTTATTAGTCAGAGGCTAGGTGTAAAGGGTTATTATTAACACAAAGTATCTTGAAAGAGTAAAGGCAGAGGTTTGAGAAAGGGACCCTGAATGCACACCTGTAATCCCAGTACTTGGGAGGCTAAGACAGGAGGATCACACATTTGAGGCAAGCCTCAGCAACTTAGAGAGACCCTCTTTCAAAATAAAAAAAGGGCTGGGGTGTATCTTGGAGATACAGTGCTCCTGGGTTCAATCCCCAGTACTGAAAAAAAAGAAAAAGAAAGAAATGAAAAAGAAAGGGACCCTGAAAATTCCCAAACACAGGATCTCATGTGACAAACATGAGACAAACACATGTCACATGTCAAACACATGTAACAGAAGATACAAAGACACTTGGGGACAGTCCTTTTAATAAATAATACTTTCTTACATTTGCATAGTACAGCACAGTTTAAAATGGGCTTTCATACAAATCTCATTTAACTCTGCAGCAATCCCAGAAAAGCAAAAGAAAAAAAAAGCAAAAGCAAAAAAAAAAAAAAATAGACATGCACATTAAGACCCATAGAAGAAAACTGATTTGCCAAAGGCAACCCAGTTAGTACATGAGAAATCTGAGGCTTAAAGTCAAGGTCTTCAGGCTCCATGCTTATTAGTATATTCCATGACACCATGAAACCCAAAATGCACCTAGGTGTCCATCAACAGACGAATGGATCACAAAACTATGGGAAATACATACAATGGAATTCTACTCAGCAATAAAGAAGAAAAAATAATATAATTTACAAGAAAATGGAAGGACCTGGAGAACATTATGTTACATGACATCAGCCAATCACAGAAAGAGAAGGGCCATATGTTTCCTCTAATATGCACAAGCTAGGGAGTGGTGGGGACACAAAAGGGCCTCCAGACAGTAGTGGAGAAGCCTCAGTGGAGTCAGGGAAGTGGTCTAAGGGAAGGGGAAGGGGAAGGGGAAGAATGAAGTTCATTAGTGGAATTACTACCATCGACCATGTGTAATTATGAGAATATACCGACGTCAATCTCATACTCTGTATTGGGGGGAGGGGAGGCGGGGGGCACCAAGTGCTGTGTGCATGTATGTTACTGTCAACTTGAGTTTCATTGTGATGTGAGACTATAATGCACCAATAAAAGCACATTAAAAAAAGAAACCCCAAATACAAGGAAGTCAAATGTTACTAAAGTCAATATTTTAGGATGCAGAGGCATGAAGGTGAAGAGGAAGTGGAGAAAGGATTAGATGTAGGTACATGGGCTTCCATGTCTGCTTGGACCATGGCTGAGTCTAAAGCCCTCCCCAGCTCTCCTCTGTTTGCTTGACGGTCTTTTATTCCATGGGCTCTGCTTAAAATAGTATCAGAATGAAAGTGTAGGTAGAGAGGGAGGGATGCTTGGTGATTTGGATAAAAGGCACTGACTTGGATGCTTAGACTCTATGTCACAGCCAAAAGCTAGCCTTGGCCTCTGTGTTTTCTGTTCTTTATCTGTTAAGTGAGAGATGTCACCCAGCAACATCTCACGAGAGATGTTTAGTTGTCTTCATTGTGCGTGATGCCAAAGTCAACGAACATTGCTTCCATGATGACGAAGCTACCTGTGAGGCACTAAAGGTATGGACCATTTTATCTCCATTTTGCACAAAAGGAGAGTGAAGCTGAGAGAAGATAAAATACCCTGTCCAAGGCCAGGTACCATATTGTAGGTACCAGAACTGAGACTCTGAGCTTTTTTATATGACTTTCAGCTTGAGTTTTTGACTGCGAGGCAGTCATTCTAGTATCTATAAACCTTAGTGCACTGCTGTGTGTATTCTTTTCCCCCAAAGCTTGTCATTTGGGATATGTGAATAATTTTTTAGTATGCTAAAAATCTCCAATGAAGACACACATTATTTCTTAAAAGATAGCACGGAATGAATGACAAACCAATCAGCCCAGCAAGAGTTTATTAATGTTTCAACCTGAGATACAACATGGCCCAAAGGAGGAGTTTAACAAAGAGGAGACAGGTAGCTGTGGAGGAAGTCCCTGTCTTTTCTTCTCCTGGTGAAAGAAATGCAGGGGTTGACACAGTGAAGGGATTTGAGGGCTCTTGCCATCCTATTCTTTGATCAGGTTGTCAGTAACCTCAGCACTGACCATAGGAATCCACACATTTTCAGACCATTGCATAAATGCTATGATGGCAACCTCCCTCTTCCTGAACCCACCTCTCTATGGACACAGGTCAACAGAGCCCCACCATATCTGTTGATGTTACACTTGATCAACAGAAATCCTGTCTTGCCCTTTCATTGGCCCAATTAAGAAACAGATTGCCACAGGAAAAACCTTCATAAACCCATTATTTCACTTGCAGAAGGGGATATTTTGAGCACATCATTTATGAAAACAGAGAAAATTTTGCCCAAATCTCAGCAAAGGGTTGGTCTTGCAGACTCAGTGTCTTGGTCAGCATTCTCACTGCTATAATAAAAATGACTGACTACACAACTTGAAGGAAGGTTTATTTGCTCACAGTTTCTTGGAGATTCTGGGTTCAGTCCATGTGAGGCCAGGGTCTGGAGCTCAGGGCATGGTGGCGGGAAGCAGTGAGAGGGAGAGAGCAAGGCTCTGCTCTCACACCATGGAGGCCAGAAGCAAGAGAGAGCAAGCAAGCAAGGGGAGTCAAAGATACAAGCACAGTCCCTTAGGCCACACCCTCAGGGACCCACCTTCTCCAGCCACACCCCACCTGCTTAGGTTGCCACTCAGATAAAACCGTCACAATGGATTTATCTACTGATGAGATTTCAACCCTCATGACCCAATCATATCAACTCTGAACACCAATTTATGAGCTCTTCAGGGGACAGTCTATATCAAACTACAACACCCAGTATAGTAGAGAAACTGGCTGTGTTTCTTTGCACTGGCCGTTGGGATGCTCTGAGCTGATTTTTTGGCATTCATTCTCTACATTATCTTAATGCTCAACTTCATTTCAATTTCGGAATGCTCTGAAATTTCCGTTTAAAAAATTTGATGTTCGGTTGCAATAATTTTCAAATGTAAGTGTGCACCAGAATTCTCAGGAGGGCTTGTTAAAACCCAGATTGCCGGGCTCTCCCCTGAGCTCCTGGCTTAGTGGCTGCAAGATGATGTCTAAGGTTTTGCATTTCTAACAAGTTTCCAGGTGATGCTGCTGCTGCCGATCTGGGGACCACGATTAGAGAATCGCTGATCTGTTGTTTCTTTATAAGCTCATTCAAGTCCATTTAGAGTGAAATATGGTAAAAATTAATAGACGATCATTAGATAGACATGAGAATGAAAAGCTCCCTGATTGTCCTCTAGGGCAATTGAAATTTTTTTTGACCCTGGTCCAGAGGGTCATAGTTATCCTTGTTAAATGTTGTCTTATTAGATCAGGTTCATCATCCCAATTTGTCTGTCTCTTTCTTGGCTTCTAATTCTTTCATCCAAAAAATTGTCTCTGCCTTCTGGATTTCTGTCCTCTGAAAATGTGCTTATCAGGCCATGGACTTCTCTGTTCAAGTTGCTGATTAAAAAAAAAAAGCATTGGATAGGCTGTCACATCCCTGGTTTTTATGAAGACTATAGAAGAAATTTAAAATCTAAGGCTAGCTGATATCTGAAACTTTTTCAAATCATGAGCTTCGAGTTTCTATTTCTTTGATTCTATTTCATAGAATCATGATTCTATGTAATATCCCCCAAGACATTTTGAATGCATAAGTACTCAATAAAGACGGTGATGTCAAACTCTTGGTGGGTGATGATAGTCAATTCTGTCCCCCATAGTAGTCATAACTGAGCAGAGGGGGTGCATCTTGAATCTTGAGTACAGTCACTATGTACTTTGGGGATGCATCATCAAGATCATCCTGGTAATATTGTTTCTAAATATGCATATCCTGGCCCCAACTCTGAGCATCTCTTTAGCCCAGGTACACGTTCTCATTTCCCTAAAGATTGCAAAGGACCACTCTAGTAGTCTGGTCAGCTGTTCTCATGAAGAGAAATGTTTAAGAAGGGATAGATGCTTTCTGAAAGGGCTTTCTCATAGGAAATTGTGACTTTGGGAAGGGCCCCAGAAAACTAGCAGAAATCTGGCCAGTGACTAATAGATAGCATTTATAAGGTGTTTGCTACATATCAGGCATGGTGCTAAGTGCTTTATGCCCATGATGTCATTTAATTTTTGCAACACCCATAAACAATGCTAGAGACAAACAATATTATCCCCATTTTACAGAGAACAAAATTGAGGTTCACAAAGCCACTGTGTGATGTAACCAGTGTGAATTCAGAGCCCGTGCTCTTCACTACTGTGCTTTTCTTTCCCTTTGAAAAACCATCACTCAGCTTTCCCAGTTACAAAGATGGGACCTCTCCACTCAAATGGCACTTTGAGCACTTGCTGTATACCAAGCAGTATACTAGATTCTGTATAACCAACGTTAACAAATTCTAGGGGGAAAACAGAATCATAAAAGCTGATTACAGTACAATGTGATGAGTGCTTTTATGGGGTCAATGTGGCAACTTGGCCAACAAGTGATGTGCTAAGATACAACATAACCATGAAGTCAAAACATTAACCTCCAGAAAGATTTTCCCCAAAGAATCTAGTGGTCCTCTGCAATCACCAAAGCTCAGTTTAAATCCTTTGCTCTGACTTTCTGGCTCTGCTTCAAGTGGGTTGCTTGACATCCGAACCTCACAGTATAGAATAGTAACATATCTACCTTATGGGGTGTTGGTGCAGATTGAGTGTGACAGTATAGGTAAAACAGAATACCTTGCACCCCACTAGTGCTCAATAAGTATGAAATACTATCGTCACCATTACCATCATCACACAAAGATGGTGCTGAAAGTCAGGTGCCCTGGGAAACAGACTCTGAGACTGAGATTCTCATACAGGTCTGAAAGGGAATTTTCTAGGGGATGATCCTAGATCAACATGAGGGATTAGACAGAGAGAGAAGCTGAACTCTGATACACTAGTAAAGAGGTCTCAGTTCATCTATGGAAACTTCCAGAGCTAATGTGGTCCCTTGAGCAATTCTGAGCCAAAGTAAGGGGACTGGTTTATAACCCTCCATCAACTAGTCATGACTTGTGGGCCGTCCCCAGGGAGGGGACACAATCTTGGGCAAGGAGGCTTGTTTTAGCTGAGAGTGGTCCCTCAGGAAGGGACAAGTTGTCAGCTGTCAGCAGCCGTCACTCTCAAGAGCTGGAGGAATAAACACCGAGGTCCTAAAACAGTGCTCTGGGTGGTATGTATAGCATCCACTACCTTACGAGGGGTAGTGTGGTCTCCCCTTCTGGGAGACCACATGGTTATAGACAGTTGTCATGGTTTATTCCCTTGTGGTTATAGACAGTTGTCAGTCATGGTATTTATGTCCTTTGCATGACAATTCCTGGAGAGGAAAGACCTAATATTTCTCATAACTGATGGTAAAAAGGCAGGAAAGACAATGATATCTTTAGATAGGGACCTGAAAGAATGAAAGGAAAGGGAAAATGAGGGATTAAACAGCTCAGTGAGCTGGTTGTGGTGGCGTAACCCTGTAATCCCAGTACTTGGGAAGCTAAGACAGGAGGAGCACAGGTTTGAGGACAGCCTCAGCAACATAGCAAGACTTTCAGTAACCTATCAAGACCCTGTTTCAAAACAAAAAATAAAAAAGGGCTGGGGTATAGCTTGGAGGTAGAATGACCCTGGCTTCAATCCCTAGTACCCCCCCAAAATAAAACAAAAACAAAGCTCAAAGAATCAAGAAAGGGGGCAGAGACTGAGGAAACAGGAAACAGAAAAGGGTTAGCAGGCAGATGGACTACCAAAACACATGCAGGATTGGTGTACTACTTGGGAATCTGTGAAAAATAGTAGTTCAGGGTTTTCTATGTGTCTGTAGGAAACAGATGTCACAGAACACTGGAGGAGACTGGGCATCAGAGAAAACACTGTCAAATTCCACATGGGACGTTTTCACCCACCCTCCACCTGGTGGGCATTAACAACCTGTAATGGTTTGGGATTTAGAATATTCCCCCAGCCCTCATGGAAATGAGGCAGCTATGTTGGAGGTGGGGTTTGGTTGCCAAGGAGGGGGTCCCTGGCGGTGTGGCCTTGGTGATTTTATATGGCCCCTCCTCCTCTTGCTCTCTCTCTCTCTTGCTTCCAGCCTCTATGATATGAGAGCAGAGCCATACGCTCTCCCTCTCTCTGCTTCCTGCCACCATGCCCTGAGCTCTGCAGATCTGGCCTAACATGGACTACAATCTCTGAAATCTCCATAACTGTGAGCAAATAAATCTTCTTTCCTCTAAGCTGTGTGGTCAGTTGTCTTGGAATACAGCACTGAGAATGCTGACCGAAACATGATCCCAGCATCCCATCCATGGCGTACTCTGCCAGCTCTGGGAAGAACCAGTCAGAGCTAACATGAGACTTTGAGCAAGCAAGAATGGCAAAGGAAGGCAAGCCCTTCTTTATTCTGCTCTTGTCTTGCCGATAATACATTCATCAAAGTACTTAACTCCAATCCACATGGGTCAAAGAAACAGCTGTTGATTCATTTCCTCATCTCCCTGAGAACTGTGGTTTTCATTTCTGTTTCTTAATATCAACTGATAACTTGAAAATGCCTAGGAAAATAGGCATTGATTGATCTCAGAAAACATGATCATAATTTTTTTCTTTTGCTTTCTTGGGTTGTTCAAGCACTCATGTTGCTATCTCGAGTAGAGGGGATAATCTGCTCTGGAAGGAAAGCACTCAGTGTCCAAAATCAAAGATCCCTTTTATGCTAATCTCACATGGCATCTTTTTTGAAGGCAGCCAGAATTGTCCTGGATAGATGGTAGGATAGAGAAGACACCTGTGTTCAACCAGAGGGTTAAAGAGTGTGTTATGATTGTCTGACTCCCTTCTCCCCATTACTGACCCATGGATCTTGACCCTGGTCCCCTCGGGGTCCGAATCCAAATAACCCTGCCTATCCTCTTTAACCACTAATTTTAGATAAACAACCCCTGCAGCCAGGTGAGACATGAAATTCTCTTACCCATCCAATGTTTTTGTCAAAAATCTACCACTTTCCTTATTAAGTAAATAATGCTAGTTTTGCCCCATCCCGATCCCTTTCTCCATAACATGCAGAGACAATGAGGGCGATAGAAATCAGGATATAATTATATAAGTCCTTTGTCACTGTTGGGTCTGAGAAAGGAAATAGATTCAGATTTATGTCCAAATTAGTATTCAAGACACACTTCAGTAGTATTTCCAACACTGAACAAAATAGCCATGGAGACATATTTAGAATGTAAATATCTTAAACCAGTTTTCAACGGAAACAGAAAAGCATGGTACAGATGGGTCCGCACAAGTTCTCCTCGATGCCAAAACTAACCCTTTTGATGTGGGGACCTGGAGTTATTTCTCTACTGTCAGCCCCTCCTGGGGATGCAGCAGGAGGTATTTATTTCTATGATGGTGCCTGAAAAGGGTAACATTTTTACGCTCCCTGTTTGATGTTGACAGAATCATCAACTTCACATGGGCGCTGGGCAGTGATTGGTTGTATAGAACATTTGGTCTCATCCAATTTAAATTCAACAGACCCTCTGTGTTTTGGGGCTTGGCTGTGCAATAATGTTACAACAGTGACAATGACATCTGTGCTTCCCAGGAGTTCAGAGATCAGCAAATAAATAACTACAGAGTATGACACTCCCACAAGAGGAGGCCATAGAAGGGTCATAGCTAGCAAAGAAAGGGTAGTTCTTAACTCCCTCCACTGGGATCAGGTGCTTCACACAGGAAAGAATTACTTAGGAATGGCAGTGTGCCCTTTGCGCCCATTCCTCAATCTTTCCAGTCCCAACTCACTTCTCCATAGAGGGGAAAAGACAGCACAGAGTGACTATAGTTGATGTCTCCCTAGAGACACAAAGGGGACAGGATGACCATGGAGAAAGAGTCCATTTTAGCTGTAACATGCTAATAAAAATAATGTTTAGTAATATTGTTGATTCAAAAGGAAATAAAAGGAGAGGAAGGAGTAAAGACTAGAACAACAATGTTCAGTAGAATATATCCAGTGTGATGGACATGTTCTGTATCTGTGCTATCCAATATGGCGGCCACAGGCTACATGTGGTTGCCGAACACTTGAAATGTGATTAGTGTGACTGAGGAACTGAACATTAAATGTTGGCTAATTGATATTTAAGTTTAATTAGCCTAAGGAGGAGACAGTAGCAGAATCACTTTCCTACTCTCTTCCCTATAAGACTATAAGCAACTCTAGAAATCTATCTTAACAATGTACACGGTTTAGCACGGGGCACATCAAAGGCTGGAAAACTGATTCCTGCACTGGAAAGGCGTGTAGGAAAACACCCAGGAATGATTTGAGCTCTTTCCTTCCTTCTCTTTCTGAATAAATTCTCTCAGCCCTACTTGACTGGTGGCCTCTTTGTGTACACCGGCGTGATGGTGAGGGGAACCGAGAAGATCAAAGACCTGCTTGATTGATGTGCTTTGGACAGAGCAAAGATTTACTCCTGGATGGTAAAAAATAAATAAATAAATAAACGTGAAAGGTGAACACAGATGCAAAAGACAAGAGATAGCAAGGCCAGGGTTTGAAACGTCTGAGAGTTTGGAGGGAAGCAGCCGAGGGCACGGGAGGGATGTAAACAGGAAAACAATGTTCTGTAGATCTCTTCTCTGTAGCCTAAATGGATCCAGCTTTCACATTTTCTAAAGGACTTCATGGATGAAGCATGCTTTTCGATTATTTTGAGAGTTGGGTGTTTATTCAAGAGTGAACAAGCCCAGCTCTCTTAGGGAAGCAAAAGATGAGGAAAAGGAATCAGAGAGTGTAAGGGAGGAATGGAGTTTGACTTCAGTGCTGCTGGTTGGCAACCGAGACATTAAGGCTCAAAGAGGGATAGAGGGTGACGATCACCTTTGCTATTTATTTCTTATGAAGTAGAAGTCCCAGAGGCATAGACTGCCTCTCTGGGCTCAGATGGAGAAGGTCCCTCAACCCAAAAGCACTGTTTTAGGAAAGTGGGCACACTGATGGCTGCTACGCATCCCCGGTTCAGGCTGCAAAATGATGAGTCAGTTTATTTTGAGGTGCCCAGTTGGGACAATTGTAGTGACTTTAGCTGGAAGGATAAAGAGAATCCAATTACC
The DNA here is from genome assembly GCA_004027185.1 of Glis glis. Classification (NCBI taxonomy): domain Eukaryota; kingdom Metazoa; phylum Chordata; class Mammalia; order Rodentia; family Gliridae; genus Glis; species Glis glis. The sequence goes on from PVJS01002550.1 coordinate 59,523, forward strand.
ACATCATTCACACCAATCATCGGGATGGTGGGTTTAATAGCTCTGTTAGCTGATTAAACTAGGCGCAGCATATATAAATGGAAAACAATTCTTTCTGATCCTAGACAAGGGTTCCATTCTTTTTATTTATTCATTTTTAAAGGAATCTCTGCAACTTGGTAGTCTGTTCAAAGCATTGGGGTGGTATAGAATGTGCAGTGTAACGATTTCATCAAAGTTCACAGGAATCATAGGACTCATACCATCTGGTCTGGGGGCTGCGTACCTATTTGCATGAAGAGCAGCTATGTCTTCTGGGAACAATAAACTTACACCCTAAGGGAAGAGTGAATTGGGGAATGTAGGCTTGGATGAAGAAGTCTATGGCAAGCTGGGTGTGGTGGTGCATGCCTGTAATCCCAGTACTTGGGAAGCTGAGAAAAGGGAACCACAGGTTCAAGGACAGTCTCAGCAACTTAGTGAGACCCTGTTTCAAAATAAAAATAAAATAAGGCTGGGGGTATAGCTCAGAGGTAGAGTACCTCTGGGTTCAGCCCCAGTACCCCCAAAAAAGTCTGGCATTGTAAGAGAAACTGGATATGTATTACATTTTTAATATATATATAATATATTATTTTAATAAAGTATTTGAACAAATTATATTTTAGTACTGGGGATTAAACCTGGGGGAATACTTTATCACTGAGTGATCTTTTTAGTTTTTATTTTGAGACTAAGTTGCTAAGAACATCCTGCCTTAGTTTTCCAACTAGTTGGGATTATAGGTTCCTCAAGAACCTGGACTTTTGAATGTGAAAGGCTGGGCCCTGCAGAGAGACACACTCTGCCTCAAATCCCAGCTCTCTGTCTTATTCACTGTGTGATTTTCAGCTGTCTCTCTGTCTCTCTTTCTCTGTCTGTCTCTCTCTCTCTCTCTCTCTGACCCCACCTCTCCATCTGTAAACTGTTGATCATCACAGGGATACTTATGGAACACTTAGGATGCTGTCTGAGGCACATAGACAGTACTCAGTAAGGGTGATGATGATGATGATGATGTTGATGACAGAAAGTTAATAGGAATATCCTTATGTTAACCACAGACAATGGGAGTCTGGCTCCACCCAGAGTGGAGAAGAAATGGGACATACTCTGGGTAGCTTCAGTGTATGGTGGTGGGCGCAGCACAGGGGCACAGGAAAGGGTCAGAATCAATGAGGGAGCCAGAACTGTGTTTGAGAACTCATGTGACAACCCCTAGGAAACTCTTCCAGCGATCTAGAGCGTGAAGGTTGGGGGGCAGGGAAGCTGAGGCCTACAAGAGAAGGTGGGGGCAGAGTCGTGGAAATACCGTTTGGTTTAGAAGGTTGTATGGATCTAAGCTGGAGGTGCTCCAGGTCCCCAGGTACACAAGCATTGCAGCGATGCTGGAGTAAGTGCTCTTGAATTCACAGTTATCAGAATCAGCAGGTGGTTCTCTCTGCGAGCCCTGGCCTCCAGTGCTTAATGGAGCCACATGTCAACGAGGAGAAAATTACGGAGCCTCTTGAGAATCAGAGACCCACGTTTCGCAGCCTTGGGAAAGTAGTTATTAGAGAACACAAACAGCAAATGTGAACGTCTGCTTCCAAGAGAACAGGTTGTGTTAAAGAGAAGTAAAACTCCCTGAAAACATTCTTCCTTGGTATTCTTCCAAGTTTTCACTCAAAGTCCTGCAAGCTGCGGTCTTTTTTTTTTTTTTTTTTTTTTTTGCAGTACCGGGGATTGAACCCAGGAGCGTTCTACCTCCACGCTACACCCCCGGCACTATTTTTTATACTTTATTTTGAAACCGGGTCTCACGAAGTTGCGGAGGGCCTCACTAAGGAGAGAGAGAGAGACAGGGAGAGAGAGAGCGAGAGAGCTGAGGCTGGCCGCAAATCCGGATCCTCCGGTCTCCGCCTCTCAAAGTACTGGGATTACAAGCGTGTGCCACCACGCCTGGCTAGCTGTGGTCTTGAGAGAGATTTAAGTTTCTTGTTGGGGACAAAATGCTAGAGAGGTTGAGGTTTCATGATGGGGAAAGCTGAGATGAGGGAGGAAAGGCAGAAGCCACACTGCTGGAATGGTTATGTTAGGAAGGTCATAGCTACTATTGGGAGAAAGCTGGTAATATATTTACTCATCCTACCAACACTTATTGAGGGCTGACTGTTAAACCAGGCACCGTGCTTGGCATTCAACAGCTCATTGATAAAAGAGGAGGTCCCTGGAATTTCCAAGATCACCAGAGATTTAAAACACAATGAGCCTCGAAGGTGAAAATATTATCTATGTTATTTAATGGGATTCAATAATTTTGTCCTGAGAAATGTAAAATCCTAGCATAGGAAATGGGGCTGTCTTCTCTGGTCCCTTCTCATCCTGCATTTTTTTTCTGGGAGAAGAAGGACACCTCTTATCTGCCCATGATGGCTACCGCTATGATCAGCCCAGTGTGTTTCATATCTCCATCTTCTGGTCACCACCTTCCACCCATCTACTAATTTTAGAGTATCTACTCCCTCCATGCACAGATGCATGCATGCACACATGCACGCGTGCACAGATGCATGCATGCACACACACATATGCACACATACTTCGTGTGGTCCTGGTGGGCTATCAATCATGATGTTCCAATCTTTTTTTTTTTTTTTGCGGTACCAGGGATTGAACGCAGGGGCGTTCTACCTCCGCGCTACACCCCGGCCCTATTTTTTATACTTTATTTTGAAACTGGGTCTCACAAAGTTGTGGAGGGCCTCACTAAGTAGAGAGAAAGAGAGACAGGGAGAGAGAGAGATAGAGAGAGCTGAGGCTGGCCGCGAACCCCGATCCTCCAGTCTCCACCTCCCAAAGTACTGGGATTACAAGCGTGCGCCACCACGCCCAGCTATGATGCTCCAATCTTTAGTCCCAGGTAAGACTTAGGAGACACGAACATGTTCAGTCTCAGCCCTTCATTCCCTTGGTGGTGGCGAAGCGGGGCGGGGGCGGCGCGAATCTCCAGAGGCTGGTAGGTGATTCACAAAGGACCAATCAGATTCCTTCTTTGACATATGAAAATTGGTGCAAAAAAATTCCTTTTTGCACCAAGGCTTGCTGTAATTTGTACAAGGCAGCTGGAGCTAAAGGCTGCTGCCTTTCTCAGTCTCAAGAAGGGAGCTCCTTGCAGTATGAACATGTGAGCGAGCTCACGAGAAGAGAGATGATGAAAGATGGAAGGCAGCTGGGCATGGTGGCGCACGCTTGTAATCCCAGTACTTTGGGAGGCGGAGACCGGGGGATCCGGGTTCGCGGCCAGCCTCAGCTCTCTGTCTCTCTGTCTCTCTTTCTCTCTCTCCTTAGTGAGGCCCTCCGCAACTTCGTGAGACCCGGTTTCAAAATAAAGTGTAAAAAATAGGGCCAGGGGTGTAGAGCGGAGGTAGAACGCCCCTGCGTTCAATCCCTGTTACCGCAAAAAAAAAAAAAAAAAAAAGAAAGATGGAAGGCAAAGGGGAAGTTGGGGGAGAGTCCACAAATCCCAGGGCAAACACGTTGTGATGCATAGTATGGCTGAATAAAAAAGGAGAGAAGTCAGGGAGGAATGGGCTGGTCTTTCCTACTTTTGGCCCTGTTCCTGGCACACACTGGAAGCACATTATATCTTGGTTCCCTTTTCTTTGCTGTTCCTTCAGGAATTAATCTTGCTTTCGCGTATATGTCATAGCACGGTGGTACATCCTGCCTGCGGCTACTTTTGATGTAAGGGTATTGTACTTTTTGAGGTAGACACGTGGAATCTGAATGAGGGACTCCATTTAAAATATTTAATCAAATATGGGTAGACTTTCTAATGTCCTATTTCTCATCTCCTCCCCACCAATAATGTCCATCAGACACACAGTGTGTGACACCAACTTCATTCATTCCACCAATATTAAATATGTCAGTGTCGTTGCATCTTTTTTTATCCTCACCAAAAAAATTGTTACCCCATAGGTACTATTATTATACCCAAACTGCAGTGAGCAAACTAAGGTTTCAAAAGACTAAATCATTTCCCCAAGTTCATTTAGGTGGTTTAAATGATCAGACCCAGCCAGGCGTGGTGGCACATGCTTGTAATCCCAGTACTTTGGGAGGCGGAGACCAGAGGATCCGGGTTCGTGGCCAGCCTCAGCTCTCTCTCTCCCTCTCTCTCTCTTTACTTAGTGAGGCCCTCCATAACTTTGTGAGACCTGGTTTCAAAATAAAGTATAAAAAATAGGGCCGGGGGTGTAGCGCGGAGGTAGAATGCCCCTGGGTTCAATCCCCGGTAACCACACACAAAATAAATAAATAAATAAATAAATAAATAAATAAATAAATGATGAGAGCCAGGATTTGAATCTAGACCTGTTTCACTTCAACCATTAACTATTTTATAACCAAAGAGCTCCCATACAGTTTGAGCATATAGTCAGAGCACCAGTCGAAGAAAAGGATCATTAGCATTCTATGCACAGAAGATAATGATCCTGCCTTGAGCTCTGGGGACCACAGTCATTTAGAGAAGTCAAGAATAACGAGACCCAGTGCTTGAGCTTGCCAAGGGGGTTCTATTTGGGAAAGCGCAGTTCCACGTGGCCCTGGCTCCCAGAGAGTACTGGGGATGAGGCCTCGCTGTAGGGTTGGGGGTCACTGGCAAAAGGATATTAAAGACCGAAGCTGACTGCTTGTTCTTAAGAAGAAAATATCACATTCCAAAATGAAACAGCTCCTTTCGCTGGAGCATCTATTTTGTCTCCTGGGCCATCAAACATAAAATTCTCTTATTTTAATACCATGGCTCCAGCCGGCTTCCTGTATGAGATCACACACAGAGGAATCAAACTAATTTGAGATTACATGCCTGCTACCCTTTCCTGTGACGAGTCTCTTCTGGCTTCTAATTAAACTTTTTCTCCTATGACAAATGCCAAGATGTCAAAAAAGGATCTATCTCGGGAAGGAGAAGTGCCAGGGACTTGGGGTAATGGGGGTGCGATTCCTCCATGCCTGCACGGGCTTCGTCATCTGTTGTTGATTGCCAGCGAGGTACCCAAAGGTCATAGGATTTTGATGTCTTGGAATGAGAGTGAGCCAAATTGCCAAGGCTGGGTATGAGGGCGATCCTTGGTGTGGCGATCGGGGCGTGCAGAGGGCTGGTGCCAGAGGAGTAATAGATCAATCCAAGCCTGTTCTCAACCTTGACTAGGGGTAAGACTCAAAAGCCAGCACTCTGGTCTCTGCTGCCACTGGAGTCTGCTGGGAGAACTCAGAACCAGGAGCTGCCCATCAGGTCTTGGTTCTGTCTTTTATAGCTCTAGTGACTTAGGAAAGAAAATGACCTTTAGTGAGCGCTCACTATGTGCAAGGTATAGTCGGGGCCTTCACAGATTCTCAGCTAGATTTCATAACAGACTGGGTATGGTGGCATATGCCTGTAATCTCAGTCCCTGAGAGGCTGAGACAGGAGGATCACAGGTTTGAGGTCAGCCTCGGCCACGAAGCCAGACTCTTTGCAACTTAGCGAGACCCTGTTTCAAAACAAAAACTAAAAAGGGCTAGAAGTGTAACTTGGAGGTAGAATGCCCCTGGGTTCAATCCCCAGTACCAAAAAAAAAAAAAATGTGGACATTATTACTAAAGTGAGTGGTGATTGGGAAGTGCTATTTGCTTATGATCATAGCCACAGCGACACAGAGTCAGGGTCTGGACCCAAATCTATTGTAGCTTCTTACTATCTCCACTTAATCTCTGAGTCCTGGTTTCTTCTAGAAAATATGGGTGCGAGTTTGTGTGCTATCGACCTCACGGGGTGTGAGGATGAGATGCCATGCTGATGTGCACAGTGGGTGTGTCACTGCAGAGATGCTGCACGTGGTGGGTGGGGTGGGTGTGACTGTCAGTCATCCTTGCCTTCACCCATCATGAGCCACCTGCCATTGGTTTCTGACGAGGGCCTATATCATTAAAATCTGGCTGCCGTTTATGGAAAACTACTGCATGCCAGATGTTCTCCAAGGTTTTACCTCCATGTTTTACAGTGAAGCAAGGCCTAGGAAAGCTAAGCAACTCGCCCAGACACACATGGTCAATAAAAGGCAAAGGGAAAATTTAACTGATGGCTGCTTGAAACCAAAGCCCAGGTACTTTGCCAAAGGTAGTCAGTTCCCTACCTACCTTCCCTTGCTTCTCTTCCAAAGCAGGCTGGTCAACCCTCTCTGGGCATCCTTTCTACAGGCTGAATGAAAAAAACCTTTTCTAAATGGACACATCTCCCTTTATTCCTTCATGTACATCTTCTTGATCCCAAATTAGTTTTTTTTTTTTTTGCAGTACCGGGGATTGAACCCAGGGGCGTTCTACCTCCGAGCTACACCCCCGGCCCTATTTTTTATACTTTATTTTGAAACGGGGTCTCACGAAGTTGCAGAGGGCCTCACTAAGTAGCTGAGGCTGGCCGCAGACCCAGATCCTCTGGTCTCCGCCTCCCAAGTACTGGGATTACAAGCGTGCGCCACCACGCCCGGCTCCAAGTTAGTTTTAAGTCTATAACTTTGAACCCCCCCATGAGTTTGAATCCTGAGGACATAATTACTATGAAAAAGTAATCAGGATTATGGCAACATTAGTGATTTTTAGCAAATCAGAATGTTCTAAATGGCATTGTTAAGCTATTTGCAATTTACTTCATTTTTATTTTGCTGAAATTATTTCCACTTGGATGAATCCCATGCCACATAGAATATTATGATACCCAATTTTAATTTCTCAATCTTTTTTCCCTCTGCTGTAAATTTTTACCAATTATTGCTTCTGTTATTGGGGTTATTCTCTGATGGCCATTACTTTTTTTTTTAACTAGCATAATGGAAAAATTGGGAATATGTAGAGATACAGATAGAGGAAGGGAGACAGAAAGAGGGAAAAGACAGAAAAGCCTGTCTATTGATAGAGCAAAATATTCTCCAGGTGGGGCAAGATGGCTAAGTACAAACAGTGAGTTCAAATATGGGGTACGATGTACTTCTTTTTTCCTATGAGATAAAAGACCACTGATTCTGGGTTTCCTGCCCTCTGTGAATTCCTGGGAAAACAAGAGTCCCCTCCTATTATTGGGTGTCCAGCCAGACATCGCCATTTCCAGTCCTCACCAGCAAGGACATAGTTAATGAGAACATGCAAACTTCAGTCAACAAGAAAGATTCCTGAGCTAGCAGCTCTGTCTTTTTTTTTTTTCTTTGCAGTATCAGGGATTGAACCCAGGGGCGTTCTACACCCCCGGCCCTATTTTTTATCCTTTATTTTGAAACTGGGTCTCACGAAGTTGCGGAGGGCCTCACTAAGTAGCTGAGGCTGGCCGCGAACCCGGATCCTCCGGTCTCAGCCTCCCAAGTACTGGGATTACAAGCGTGCACCACCATGCCTGGCTCAGCTCCGTCTTTTCATTACCAAACAAGGTTCAAATATTGCTCAGCATAGAGCCATCCTTTCCTGTCAAATCCTGATCCGCCATGCAAGATGGAGTGATTGAAAACACTTTTTTTTCCTCTCCATTCCCCATGTCAGAGCCGCTCCTGACTTGGGTATAAGAGATTCTCTGAGCAATTTCTCAGTTTTGCAAACATCTGTGTCACTTAACCTCGCGGACTCCATTTGCTTATTTGAATAACCTCAGGGAACATCCTTGGCTGTATTTCCTTGCATCAAGCTTATTAGTGACTGTTATATGCTGTGTTGTTTGGGAATAGCTGATATTCAAGTTTCCAGTGTAACCATGGCCCAGTCAAGCCCAGGAAGCAGAGGAAGGGACTCTAAGATCTTGAGTGGTCCAAGGAGAGGAGAATTGTGTTTAATTAGCATGAGCATTCTGGGTCAAGTGTCATAGCAAGCCAGGTGCGGTGGCACACACTTGTAATCCCAGTACTTGGGAGGCTGAGACAGGAGGATCACAAGGTTCAAGGCCAGCCTCGACAACTTAGTGAGGCCCTCCGCAACTTAGTGAGACCCTGTTTCAAACTAAAAAATAAAGTAGGGCTGGGGGTGTAGCATGCCATACCTCAGAAGTACAGTGGAAAAGAATGTGGTTCAGAAATACAGTGGTCACTGGGGGGCTGGGCAGGATGGCATTATGTAATTTTATATCAGTTCTGTTTCAAATTAATTAAATGCACCTTGGTCCTTTCACGGCATCCCTGTCTGTCTGCTTGCCTCTCTTCGTCTCTCATCATCAATCTCTCTCTCTCTCTTTTGCTTTTCTGCCTTTGACCCTGCGTCTTCTGCTTCTCTGACTCCCAAATGTGAGGAGTCCAGGAACAAGGTCGACTTGGATTTGCACACGGTTCTTGCGCTCAACAGTCTCTCGACATCAGTTTCCTCTTCTTTAAGGTGGAGGAAGGAATCCAGACTTGAGTTGCCCGGGAGATAAAATGAAACCCAGAGGTTTCACACCCAGGCCGCTCACTGCCCAGCTCAGAACAACTGCTCAATAAATGCTCGGTCCTTCCCCATGTCCAGTTTACTGTGCCCTGGCCACATATTAGAACCCCACCAATCTGATGGCTTTCTTCTCGCGGGGACTGCTGCCCTCAGCCCATTTTCAGGCCAGCCAATGGAGCCCCGACTGCCTGGAACTATTTTTCACCCAATTGGTCTCTTTCCAGCAGTTTCATATGGCCTTTCGCTATAAATCACTCTGGGAAAAATAAATGTCCCCAATCCATTAGTGCCTTTCCACCACGAGCCAATTTGTGCCACAAACGAGACAAGTCTCCTTAATGGCTCCTTCAATGCGTCCCTGCAGCCCCACCTGGAGGCTACCATGCCTCGTCTAGCCTCAGATCCTACCTTGCCTGTCCCAGAGACACTTCTGTGTGACAAGGCCGACAGCAGTGAAGGCACAGATCTGACCCTTACCTGTTGGGGTGGGAGGGACCACGCACCCTCATCTGCTTAGGCTAGTTGCAGCTTGCTCCTGTTACCCACAGCAATTATCGATGGCTCCCCTTTCACTTTCAAAAGAGTTCCAATTTGAATGAGGAATTATATAGGGTATCTATGGCAACCAAGAAGAATAGTTTAGATAATAATAGCTGTCATTCATTGGCCACTTGCTAAATGCCAGGCCTCATCATGAAGGTCTAACACATCGTGCCTCGCTGAAACTTCATTACAACACTAAGAAAGGAAGCACTATTATTATCTCCATTGTATAGACCAGGAAACTGAGGTTTGCCGGAGTTATGCACCATGGCCAACGTCAACCGGAGGGTGTTCTTTCTAGGGGTGGCACATCCACTCCCCAACTTCTGGGAGTGCTGGCCACGCATGGCTCAGAACTGGAGAATCAGGCTCAGTCACATACAAGCCCATCTGCTTGAGAGGTTCCCTGCCCCCACTCAGGAAGCCACCCACAGCCTGGCACACAAGCTCCATGCTTCAGGGTGGGGCTGATCTGCCATGGGATGTAGCTGAGACACATCCTTGCTCAGCTCTCTCCTCTACCCCAGCCAGCTTTCCTTTCTTCCATGGTCCTGAAACGCCATCAATAAACTACTTGAAAATGGATCCCTGTATCAAGCTCCGCCTCCAAGGAGCTGGACCCATGACACCCCGTTAACAAGAAGCAGAGCTGGGACTCATGGATGAGAAGTCTGACTCCCAGCCACTAAGCAGATGTGACATGGTATTGCCTATACAACAGACATGGTTAAAAGGAGACCACAAGGGTCACCATGTTATCCCCACTTTGCAGATGACGATGCTCAGGAAGCTTGGTGACAATGAGACACGCCCACCAAGATCACATGGATAGGAAGAAACAAGGCTCAAGCTGACACCCAGGTCCCTCTTTTTTTAGGCCACATACTTTTTTCTAGTGGCCTCTTGCACCTCTGACTGTGTAAGCTAATTGGTGCCTTGGGGTCCCATCAAGCTGATGTTCTTCAGGTCGAAGACTCTGCTTTCCCTCCATCCCCCAACCCTGAGCAATGGCTCTTTTGAGCTGCATTTAATCACATCTCTCTACTTTCCAGAGAAAGCCATATTACTCTGGGAAGAACCCAAGAATCTTCCTCTAAGCCACACATAAAAAGAGCAAAAGATGCTGGGTGTGGTGGTGCACACCTGTCATTCCAGTACTTGGGAGGCTGAGACAGGAAGATCACAGGTTCAAAGCCAGCCTCGGCAAGTTAGAGAGACCCTCAGCAACTTAGCAAGACCCTGTTTTAAAATAACAAACCAAAAGGGCCTGGGTTGGGCGGGGTATAGCTCAAAAGAATGCCCTGGGTTCAATTTCCAGTACAAAAACAAAGCAAAACAAAGAACTCATACTTATTGAAGAAAGAAAAGCAACCATACATGTCTTAGGTCTAGAAAGGAAAATCACATTTCTTGTGACTTTTCCACAAAAATAGACAAAATGGAATAAAAGGAGAACAGCAGAGAAGAGGCAGGTCCAAATCCTAATTCTACTATTCATGTTATGGTTTTGAGAAATTACTCTATGTCCCCTGGCCCCCATTTGCTCCTCCCTAATATAGGAAAATACTTATCTCATCAGTCCATGGATGAGAGGGTAAATGAGATAAAATCTACATTTCTTCCTGCCTCGTCTCTTCCACTTCCATAAAATTTATAGAGTAACCAACTTGAAGCCTCTCTCTTTCCAGGTCTGGCTAATACTAGTTCAGATGCACCAGACTTTCGTTCCCAGCAAAAAGCATCTTTTGTTTGATGATAAAAGGTTTCCATTAAAAATAGAGAACAGATAAAAGGGGACCTTCATCCATGAGGCCATCGGTTGATTCATAAAAACACAGAATGAGTCATCCTAGATCTCCAGGCTGAAACTTACAATCAATGGGCATCTTTGGCCAACCAATCCCAGCCAAGTGGAGGAGGAAGGGCCTGGAAGGCCATCTTCACAAGCCATTCCAACCCTCCCGTGCACAACTGATTAACTCTGCCTCCAGCTGGGCAAAGGAGAATCAATCAGGGCTCTTTGCAATACTGTGTGCGCACCCCCATGTCTGGGTGGCTTTCTGGACAACTGGGGTGGGGGAATCACAGAAATTCTAGTGTGTGTGTGTGTGTGTGTGTGTGTGTGTGTGTATGTGTGTGTGTCTGTGTGTGTGCGCTCGCGCATGTGTACAGCTCCAGTGTGGAACAGACTTGTGTGTTTGGCTTTGAAAATCAATCTCCTGGCTTTCGTCTTGACATTTAGTATTTCAAATTGCTTCGGTTCCTATAAGCGTTTATGCAGTTAGCATAAGGCTAGGGAATGCAGAGGTTAGAGAACACAGACCTCTATGTACTGCGGCTGAGTCTCTTTTAAAAGTAGCTGCAACATTTCATTCTCTGAATATATACACTGATGGTCATAAATTATATGCATGGATATATAATTTGCACATATATATATAGTGCATATATATATGAATGTATACATGCATATGTGTGTATCCATATAATATTTTCAATAGGGTTGGTTGAAGGAGGAGAGTTCTCAATACATGGTTTTAATTGTACTAGGCAGACGCTGTTTTTACCAGCAAGTAAAGAAAAATAATGACTCAACAGTCCCCCTCCATGCTGTTTCCTCAATCCATCCACCCAGTAATGCCTTATTCAGGATACCCAGTGTGCCAAGCGATGTGTTAGGCACGGGATTTACTGGTGAAAAGGGCAGATGTTAGCTCAGTTTCCCAGGATCGATTAGCTTGGTTCAGTAAGAGTTAAAAAGCACCATGCAAGATCCCCCAGTTTGCAAAAGCCTCTTCCTAACCCTGAATTCCCCCAGAGAGGCCTCGAAGCGGTGTTTTGAGTCCAAACAGGACCTGCTGCATAGACGCGGTCCAGAGATCAGCACCCGTGGCTCCCACAGCTGTCTTGTAATCTGGCAGTGGGAAGAGAGATATCCTTTAAATTTTTCTTGCCTCTAGTCAGGTTTAGGGTTTCTGATTTAACCTGAGAACCTGCTGCTTCAGGGAGCAGGATATGTTGGGGGGCTTCCAAAAGCAGATATGGAAAGGGCCAGGCTCATCTCTTAAAACAGTTCCACTTACAAGCTTCACACCCTCAGGGCTGCAGAGGGCTGGGTTCAATGATCCTCTCTGTCAGCCCTTCCAGAACTTGTGGGAAAGGATGAGGCAGTTCCTGCATATACTGAGAGGCTCACAAAATCTGGGGTAATCCAGCTGGGCATGGGTCTGGAGAAGTTTGCCCAAAAGGAATGGGAATAGAGGGCCTCTTAAGAGAACTGGGCTCCTTCTGAGATGGAAGCAAGAGTTGGAAGAAAATCCATCAGGGGTTCTCCTCCTTGGAGGATCATAGAGGATGCAGGGGAGGAGTGGGCTGCAGCCCTGGTCTGACCTCTCACCGGGTTTGAATGCTAGTTACCTAACCCCCAATCCCTTTTCTCATACCAGGCTACAGGGAGGGAAGTGTGCAGGAAAGGAGGGGACCCAGTCCTACACCCCCTCTCCAGCCCCATCGGGACAATAGCAGGGAGGTTAAAGATAGTGTCAAATCCTGGCCAGGCCCCTTAGTGGCAGCTGGGTGATTCTGGGCAAATCACTTACTCGGAGAAGCGGTTTTCTCACCTGTAAGGGATAAAAACGACACTAACGACGCCACCTAACTCAGTGGGTCCCAGGAAGTATTAAATAGGACCGCACACGTAAAACTCTAAAAGATCGTGGCCGGCACAGAGGAAGCCTAACGATTATTAGCATTTTTTTAAACCACATTAACCATCAAATCCTCTGTGTGGCGACTGAGCTGCCCAGCTAGATGGAGAACTCCTGTCCTGTAGCGCAGTCCTCCAGACTCGGGGTGCTGGGCGCCACCGCCCTCCCGGTGGTCACCCTACATCTGGCTAGGGGAGGGGGACGGCCACCTCTCAGCATGCACCCCAGCACTGTCCGGCCCCGGGCTGCGGGGAGGCTCTGGGAGCCGGGTGTGGACCCCGAGGGGGCGTCCGCGGAGGCTCTCCCACCCCCTCCCGGAGCGCGCAGCGCAGAGAGAGCAAAGCGAGCGAGCTAGCGAGCAAGGCACGGATACTGGACCAGGCTTTGACGCGGATCTTGATCTCGCCGTCCTGCGGTTCGGGCATGGTTTTCCTGGAGAGCCGCAGCTTGTTGAGCCCCCCGAAGCCCGCCAGCACCACGGCGCGCATCTCCTGGGCATCCCCGAGGCGGTGCGAGCCGTCGCCGCCACCACCGCCCTCGGCCGGCTCCTTGCTCGCCTCCTTCTCGATCATTTGCTCCGTCTCCTCTGCCTTCTCCACGCCTTCCTTGGCCATGGCGCACGGGGGGCTGCGGCGGCTGCGGCGGGGGGCTCGGGCTGCTCTCCCGCGGGCTCCTCCTGTTGAATGTGGGATGCTCTGCTGTGCAATGGCTGCAGCCCCGGAGAGCGAGCGAGCGAGCGGCGCCGGGGTCCACCGCTCCGCCGTAATCCTCCTAGGAGCCGCGCCCCTACGCGCCCCGCCCCCGCTCCCACCTCTCCTCCCAACCCCAAGGAAGCCTGGGCTCGGGTTTCTGAACCAGTCTCAATTGAAACTCTCGATCGCAGCCCTCCAAACGGACTTGCCCCCAGACTCATGAATACATCAGGTCTCCAGCGGCCGCCTGGTCCTCCCCCGGTGCGCGCACTACTTGGTTATATACGGCGCAGGATGGAGCGCCTGGAAATGGACAGAGATGAATGTCCGGGCCTGGAGGAAGCGTTCCCGAGGCCAGGTCGCCTCCACTCTCGCAGATCTGCGGGGGCGGGTGGGCGGGATGGCCGGGAGATTGAGCTGTTTCCCAAACCGCCGGTTCCGAGTGGAAGCAGCGAGGTTCGGGAAGCAGGAAACTAGAGCTCCCATCCTGAAGAGTCCAATGCGGGGTCTCTCCCCTCTGGACCAGACCTCCGGGTCAGCCAGGATGCCCTCTCCTGGGCATCCCCAGGGGTTCTCTTAAGACGCCTAATTCTCAGCACCTACGCCACCTGAGCCCAGCACAGAGGCTCCGGGAGAGAACTGGGTACCAGTTCTTGTTCTTACCTCCAGAAGACAACAAGTACTCTCCCAGACAGACAGACAGACCCACAGTGGCAACTGGCTTTTTGTTTTGTTTTGTTTGCTGTTGGGGCCCTTTGTTAAAACATCTCATAGAAAAACGTGCATTTTCTTTAAAAAAAATAAGAGGAGGTGGTTTGCCTTGTGGCCGGTTAAGTAAAACGATGCTGCCGCCGCCGAGGGATAGTAGGTGTATATTCTAGTTGCTAGGCAACCACCAGGCATCTTGGGCAGCTCATTCACCCTTTCCTGAGCTTTCATACCCTCATCCATAAAATGGGTGCACAAATTTTGTTTTCTGCACTGGATATGATTTCAGTGATACCTGGGCCTGACCTGTGAGGGGCTCAGTCTCTGAGCAAGAGTTAGGAAAGACACCATCCACAAGTCATAGTAGCACAGTTAACAGTGGAAGAGCATCTTCTCCTTCCAGTCTCCCCACGCCTCTCTGCTTTAAAGGCCCTGGCCTTCTTAGGCCTCAGAAAGAGCTTATATCAGGCCGGCTGTGGAGGTGCACGCCTGTAATTCCAGTACTTGGGAGGCTGAGACAGGAGGATTGTAGGTTTGAGGTCAGCTTCAGCAACTTAGCAAGACCCTCAGCAACTTAAGGAGACCCTGTCTCAAAATAAAAGGTAAAAGAGGGATGGGGATGGGGGTGTAGCTTGAGGGTAGAATGCCCCTGGGTTTAATCCCCAGTACAAAAAAATAAATAAATAAAAGTATTATGTCCTTGGCTACCAGAGAGCTCTGCACCTGCTGTGTCCTGGGCCTGGGATGTGCTTCATACCTCCTTCCTGTGATGTTAACTCCTACTTCACTCCCACCTAGAGCATCCATTTCTTGTCAAAGGTTCTCCAACTCCCAGGCTGGTCTGTATCCTTTCCTGTAAACTCTCATGTCAGTCTGCAGCTAACTTTTCTGTGCATACTTGATATCTCAGCTTCCTTCTCCTGACTGTGAACTTCATGTGGACAGGAGCTACTCTGCTTTGATTCAGCCTGATTCCCCCCTCCCTCCGGGGCTTAGCGCAGGATTGGTGCATAGTAGAAGATGCTCAGAACATGCTTGAGTGAATGATGGAGACAGGTGCTTCTGTGGGAGGTCAGAGGACAGCGCTGTTAACTGGTCCAGGGGGAGGGAGAAGTCCTTGGGGAGGAAGGGACAGGGGACCCAGACCTCTGAGCATGAGCCAGGTTCTTCAGGCTGAGAAGGGCATAAGCACATGAAACACAGAGAAAGGCGACGAGTAAGCTGGATGTGGTGGTGCACACCTGTATTCTCAGTACTTGGGAGGCTGAGACAGGAGGATCACAGGTTTGAGACCAGCCTCAGCAATTTAATGAGACCTTCAGCAACTTAGCGAGACCCTGTTTCAAAATAAAAAATAAAAAGGGCTTGGGGGTGTAGATTGGAGGGAGAATGTCCCTGGGTTCAATCCCCAGTAGAGTGCATGTGCGTGCACACACACACACACGCTAACAGTTGCTGAATACTGATTATGTGCCTGGTGCCATGATTAAGTGCTCCACTGCGTTAATTTTCACAACATCCCCGTGCAGTCGGTGCCATCACAGCCCTACTTTACAGACGGGGAAAGTGGAGCATGGTGAGGCTCATTCACTTGCCCAGGGCTACACAGGTTGAGGTGGTAGAATTGGGATTTGTGCTCAGGTCTCCCCAAGCTCTTAAGAAACTGGTCACGTTGGTTAATAAATGACCTAAATAACTATTCATTGTGAAAGTAGAACTGGATCCCCAATACCACACACACACACACACACACACACAGACACACACACACACACACAGCAAAAGGTGACAGGTGAAGGTGCTTCTGAGGACACTGATTCTGACGACAGGACATTGGCTATGTTCAACAATGGGGGATGGGTGGAGAGGATGCTGGAGGGTTGGTTGGAACCAGCTTTAAAGGGTGTCTCATACCATGTTATAAAAATTTAAGACATAATCACAGAGGCAGAGGGTACCACTCAAGGCTTTAAAAAAAAGCCAGGGACTGGCACTACAAGAGGTGCATTTTAGGATAATACATTGGCAGCAAGTGGATGGTGATTTAGAAGATGGAGTTTCCAGAAAGGTGGAGATGAGTTAGAGAACAGTGCAGCCGGGCATGGTGGCGCATGCCTGTAATCCTAATACTTGGGAGGCTGAGATGGAAGAATCTCAGGTTTAAGGACGGCCTTAGCAATTTAGCAAGATGCTCAGCAACTTAGCTATTGTGGTTAGATATGGAATGGCTCCTTGAAGAGCTCATAAATTGGTGTTTGGAGCTGATATAATTGAGTCATGAGGGTTGAAATCCCAAAAGTGGATAAATCCAATGGATTTACCTGGGTGGTACCCAGTAGACCCCATAGGGTGTGGCTGGAAGAGGTGGTCCCTGGGGGTGTGGCCTTGGAGATTATATATACGGTTCCTCTTCCCCCCCGCCTCGCTCTCTTGCTTCTGGCTTCCATGCTGTGAGGAGCTCAGCCCATGTGCTCTCCCTCCACCTCCCACTGCCATGCCCTGAGATCTGCGGTCCCCAGCCTCACATGGACTGAGCCCAAAACTGTAAGAAAATAAACTTTCTTTCCTCTAAGTTACGTGGTCAGGTCTTTAGATTATGGATGCAAGAATGCTGACAGCTACATTAGCTGAGTGTACACACACACACACACCCTGTTTCAGAAATTAAAAAATAAAATAAAAAGGACTGGGGGTGTAGCTTGGGGGTAGAATGCCCCTGGGTTCAATGCCCCTAGCACAATAAATAAATACATCAATAAATAAGTAAATAAATAACCATGCAGGCAAAAACACAATAAACAAGAAGGGCACAGACCAAAGCAATGGCTATGGGAGGGGGCCCAAAAGAGGCTGAATAGGTAGAGCTCGGTTAGTGGATTGAACTATTCTAAAGCCAACTGCCCACATCGTGAAGTCTGTTTACATTGTGAGATTTAGTGTTTCGGCTGGATTCTATCCTGAAACAAGGATTCGCGTGCCAGGGGTTTATTTTGGAGGTAATCCCGGGAAGCTCTGTTTGAGAAGTTGGAAAGTGAGACAGGAGGTGATAGAAGTCAGCATGGGGTGCATTAGCGATCAGGTTCCCACCGTGGACAGACCAGGGCTCAAACCCACAGGAGATCTTTGACATACAACATGGAACAAGTCTCACGGTTGCCCCAGCAAAGCCATCAGGACATAGGTGCCAATCCACTAAATGCACGATGGGTTAACAGCTGTTGCTGGAAGTGTTAACTCCCTGGGATTTCCATCCTGCCCCAGGGCCCTGGACAGAGAGACTCCCCAGGCAGAGAATTTGGATGCTTTCCATAGACAACTGTCACTTTGTACATGGGATGGTGAATTCCATGAGGACATGGTTTGGGCCCTGCTAATATCTGCAATAGATGTTATTGTTTGGGCTATGGCTATTCTTGTCTCAGTAGGTATGTTATGCAATTTGACTCTCAGAATAACTTAAAGAGATAAGAATAACGATTCTTCTTACAGAAGAGGAAGCTGAGTCTTAACAGGGTGCGTTGTGCTCAAAGGAACACATTGATTCCCCTGGTTGGGATAAGACACAAAAACTGACTCCCAGTTCCTGCTCTTAACATCTCTCCATGCATGTTTATCTGGACAGGCCAAACCCTTTCCCCTCCCGATTCGTAAGACTCCATGAACTTTGGGATGTCCTCTGCTCTTTTCTCAGCTTTCTGACATCTCTGTTCCACCAAGGTCCCGTGCCTTGGTTCTCAGTGTTTTCCTTTGGCATTAGTAAAGTAAATCTACTTTGCAGTCAGCACACAGCATATTTAAGAGAAAGTGTTTGTCTTACCTAGTGTGTTAAAGGGAATATAATCATTACCTCCAAGGGAACCTTCTGGCTGTTTACAAACCCCAGACTGTAATTGGTAGGCAGCTGATTATCACAACAACGCAGAAGGAACACACCACGGTCCCCGATGCTCAGGGAAGGATGCCCTCCTCCAGTCTAGTGTAGCAGTGCTGAGAAGTAGTCCCAACTCTGCTCCCCGTGGGCGGAAGGCGAAGGAGCTGTACTGCATGGTGCCTGTCCAGATGAGCACAAGAAGTCAGTTTTTTTTAATTTATAAAAATTGATTCCATGGGCATTCACTCAGAGCCTCAGTTGTGAAATTTCTTACTTTGCAGAGCAATATCCAGCAGCGGCCACTGATGGTGAAACATGGTATTACAACTCAGCTGTATGAGCTTGTAAATGACCCTGGAGAGAGAGAGAGAGAGAGAGAGAGAGAGAGAGAGTCAGAGAGAGAGAGAGAGACAGAGAGACAGAGAGAGACAGAGAGACAAAGAGAGAGACATACAGAGAGAGACAAAGAGACAGAGAGAGAGAGACAGAGAGAGACAGACAGAGAGACAAAGAGAGAGACACACAGAGAGAGACAAAGAGAAAGAGAGACACAGAGAGAGATAGACAGAGAGACAGACAGAGAGAGACAGAGAGAGAGAGACAGACAGACAGACAGAGACAGACAGAGAGACAAAGAGAGAGACACAGAGAGAGAGACAAAGAGAAAGACAGAGAGAGACACAGAGAGAGACAGACAGAGAGAGACAGAGAGAGAGAGAGAGAGAAGTACAGAGAGACAAATTTAGGAACTCCTCAAGATACTGGCCATCTGAGGGGTCCTTGAGTAAGAAGATACAAGAAACAATGTTAGTATGATTTTAGATATGATTTTCTAAATAATTTGGAATGGCTTAGGAATTCTCCAGGGAAATACATTACTTATCCAACTGTCATTGTCTTCAACTATATCCTTTTGAAAGTATTCATTCCGCTACATTACCTTCAGTACTGTTGGAATCATTTATGATAATGCCTGCATGGTGATGCACGCCTTTAATCTCAGTACTCACTCAGGAGACCCTGTTTCAAAATTAAAAATAAAATAAGGCTGGGGGTATAGCTTGGAGGCTGAATGTTCCTGGGTTCAATCCCCAGTACCAAAAAGAAAAAAAAAAAAAACAGAATCATTTATGATACATACATCATGTTATTTAATCTTCAGAATAATCCTGCAACATAGGAACTATTATCCCTACTTTACAGAGGAGAAAATTTAATATAAACTGAGTAGGTCCCAAATCACCTATTTGGTAGGTCGCAGAGTCGGTGTTTGAAGTGGGGACCATTTAACTCTGAAATGTGGATTCTTAACCATGATACTATGCTGTCTGTGGTTTTATATGTTGCTGTAGTTTTCACTCCTAAAAATGCTATAGCGCATGCCCAGAGGAAGAAGACAAACTTAGAAGGTCAATAATGGAAAAAGGTAGAAGATTCTGAGCAATGAAAGATCTTAGTAAACTCCAGGGGCTTATACTAAAGGACGTGTGCCATTTTTTTATATAATTTGTGTTGAAGCCATTTAAAAGCTAATGAAAGCTGGGTGCAATGGCACACATCTGTCATCCCAGTACTTGGGAGGCTGAGACAGGAGGATCACAGGTTCGAGGCCAGCTTCAGCAACTTAGAGAGACCCTTAACAACTTAGCAAGGACCTGTTCCAAAATAAAAAATAAAAGGGTTGGGGGTATTGCTCAGAGGTAGAATGGCCCTGGGCTCCATCCTCCATCCCTGATACAAATAATAATGACAATGATAATAATAACAACAACAACAACAATAATAATAATAATAATAATAATAATAATGGGACATGGTTGCTATGAACACAGCATAATTCTTCAGAGAAGAACTGGAGAGGTATAAAGGTGGAGGAATAAATTTCCTATCTAGATCTCATAGGACGGGTCCTATGCGGTCAACTCTAGTTGGATCAGAGGGGGCAAAAACAGTTAAACTGATATGTACTCATCATATTTTGAATGCTGATCTTGTGAGGTCCCCAGAGACCATGGAGCACACACCTCTGAGCTTCCCTATCAGGACACAAGGTAAATGGAACATCCTCCAGCTCCTGTCAGCCCCTGATTGAGCGCTGTTTCTGGGGAACACTGACCATCTGCCACTTCTGGCCAGCCCTGGCTGTTTGGGAATTGGTAGATAAAGCTGTCCTGAAAAAGTTGCAGGTGTTTACAGTTGGAAGCTACTGGGTCATTGTGCATGACACTGATGGTGAAGGTGAGGTATTCACAGTCCTTGCAACAGATATTAAACAAAACAATCACATAAATAATTAAGCATTCACCAGTTTGATAAGCGCAGGTTCAAGGCCAGCCCTAGTAACTTAGCAAGATTCTATAAAGGAGAAATACAACATACTCTCTGGAGGGCCAGGGAGGGCTTTGCCTTGAAAGTGACAGTAAAGCATTAGATTCGGATACAAATATAAAAACTAAAAGTGACTTAAAGAAGTTAGGGTCAGGGTAAATAGGAAGGCTCACAAAGTCACAAAGATCAAGTTTCCAGCCAGGTGTGGTGGTGCACGCCTATAATCCCAGCACTTGGGAGGTTGAGACAGGAGGATCGCAGGTTCAACGACAGCCTCAGCAACTTAGTAAGATGCTCAGCAACCTGGCAAGACCCTGTTGCAAAATAAAAAATAAAAAGGGCTGGGGGTGTAGCTTGGAGCTAGAATGCCCCTTGGGTTCAATCCCTAGCCCCCCAAAAGATCTATGATGCTTCCCACTCTGTGCTTCAGTTCCAGAGGGATTGGCCTCATTCTCTCGATTCAAGATTGAGGATCATATGCATGTCCTAGTCAGCAGGATGGAGATGAAAGGGGGGGGTGGAGAAAGACCACACCTTTCTTTTTAAGGACACTACAGGAGTCCACCATGATACCTTATATTGGCCAGAGCCTAGTCACATGGCTGTACCCTGTTGTACTCTGTAGCAAAGGAGGCTGGGGAAGGTAGCACTTTCTTAGGTAAGTGGCAATGTCCCCAGGTAAGAGTTCTATAATTAAGGGTCAAGGGGAGAGATGGTATTGGAGGTATAGCGTATCTTCCTCAGATGACACAAGAAAGGCCGTAAACACAGGAATGACAGACTTTGTGGAGAATAAAGGGGAGTTTCTAGGCTTCCCTTCATGAAGCCCAATACTACCCAAGGATCCTAGTCCCTGGGATTCAACGCTGCCCTTTCAGCGGCTCCCCTAAGCTTTGTTTTTTAGCCCGTTGGTTTTTCCTCTCTATAGGAAGCAACTGCAATTTTATAATGGGAGCTAACAGGAAGCCTCAATTGCCTTCCCATAACCAAAAGGTGCTAGTCATAAGACACCGAAAATCGTTTTAGCTTCATATTACTCAGATCACGGAGAAGGAGAAATAAAATTAGAATCATTCCACCTGCCCTTACCCTTCTATTCATGAGCATCTATTATCCACGGAGAGAGAGTTTTATCGACTGTTTTGTATCATTTGGTAAACATGGCCGGCCAAGTGTGGAGGAGAATATACCACGTAGGGCTGAGTAAGGAATTTAAATGAAGTGGTTTATGGTTTTGAAGCCTCTTCCACGCTCAGTGATAATATCTGAGTGATTTCTTTTACCCCCTTCCCCCTGCATATTATCTAGGGTTTTCCCCTAGAGTGATGCTATATGATTTTGTGTATGAATCATCACACAATAATGCTGTCTGCTGCTCCTAAATGCTGCATAGAGCTGTGTATTCCCCAAAGTACTTCGATATAGATCACTGTGAGTAATAGCCATGGGGTGGGGACTGGAAAATCCAGGTTCAGAAGTAAACAAAGCATTTGGTCCTCAGATAGGGTTCAAGAGAAATTAGGCCTAGACAGGGAGAATTCCTCCATGCACTTTTTTTTCCTTTCTTTCCTACAAGCAGAGAGCGTCGCACTATAAATCAGGATGAACTGCCCTCCAGCTAACTCACTCTCTTATTTCCCTGGTGTCTCTGGTTTGAGCTAAGAGACCATTTCCCTCTGAGTTTTGTCTCCTTTATTATTGAATTGGCCCATAGCCAGTCTGTTGGGGCTTTCTCAGAGTAATGACTGTGTGAGGCTCTAAGACCTGGATGTAATAAAAATGCTCAATTTGAGAAGGGCACATTTGGCCTTTCCTTTTCTTAAGTTATAGATGGCTTAAAACCCAGGAGATTGGGAAATGTTCTTCAGGGGGAGGAATCCTACCTCATTCCTTTTGGTAAGTTCCTTCTTTTCACAGAGCTTATGGGGACAGGGGCTTTATACAAAGTAAATGGGCAAGAAGTATTATCTGTCCATCATCCATCCATCCATCCATCCATCCATCCATCCATCCACCCATCCATCCATCCATCCTCCATCATCCATCCATCATTCATCCATACATCCATCTATCCATCATCCATCCATCCTCCATTTATCCATCCATCCATCCATCCATCATCCATCCATCCTCCATTTATCCATCCATACATACATACATACATACATCATCCATCCATTCATCCTCCATTTACCCATCCGTCCGTCCGTCCATCTGTCCATCCGTCCATCCATGCATCCAATTCCTGCATTCTTACTAAGCAAAGTGGAAGGAAAACGTACTTTGTTTCCAGACCTTGAACACCCCTCAAACATTCCTTACTAGTTATGCACATTTTAGCCTCTGAGATACTAAGAGTACTCAAATTACACTGCAGTCGGAATACCTAGTTTTCAGGTGTGATGTGAAAAACTGTATGCGATACGAAGACAAACTGTTCCAAGTCTGATCTGAGTTGATCAATGGGCAATGATTCCCTTTCTACTTCCTTCATGAGTAAGACCTGGTAGATATCTTGAGGGACAGACAGACATGTTAGCAGCATGACACAGTGTCCCAGGAAAGCAGGACAAGAGGCTAAGCCCATAGGCCCTGGGGTAAGACAGGCAGTGTTCCATTCCTGGCCTGACCTCTTTCCTAGCTGTAGAACCATGGCCAAGTTCCTTAATCTGTCTGTTGCTTCATTTTCTAGTATGTAAAATGTGGTTATTGATCACACTGTCTTTACCAATTTATGGGGACATTTAAAAGAGGTAATCCCAGTAAGTGTCTATATTTAGAAAAAAGAAACTCTATTGTTATTTTTTTTTTTGCAGTGCTGGGGATTGAACCCAGGTCCTCAGACATGTTAGTCAAACACTCTACCATGCCCCCACAATGTACATACTAGTACTTCGTAACTGCCTTTGGCACACCATTTAATATTCCAACAACTGTTTAATTTGAAAAGGTTAGAGTTCTAGTTCAACTTTTTGCAACATCTTTTGAATGGAGCGATGGTCTCTTAGGATATTGATGGTGCAAGGGGTAAAGGGTGTTCCATGGTCAGTGTAGCTGGGGGCCCTCTGGGTCCAGTGCAGCTTTCTTTAGTGCAGAGCCTTATGCTGGTGCCGGAGCCTGCTGGCACAGTCGAAGGGTTCAAACTGTTCCTGAAACAGGGAGTGAGGATTGAAAGAAGAGAGAGAGAGAGAGAGAGAGAGAGAGAGAGAGAGAGAGAGAGGGGAGAGAGAAGGAGTAGCATAAAGACAAGAGACAAGAGAGGAAAGACAAAGGATAGCTTCAAGAGAACTGCGGTCAATACCGTAGCCTTATCGGGAGGACTCTCAGTCAATACCGGAGCCTTATTGGGAGGATGGTCAGTCCATACTGCCGTAGCGTCTTTATTTTACTCGGACCTTATATATTCTTTCAGAGCATCAGATGTACACAATATTAACACCAACAAGCAGACAAACAACATAGCACCAGATGTATACAATAGCAACAAGCAACAAACATCGTGCTCTCACGCAGCACCCCTCTTCCTTCCCGGGTCAAGGAGCAGTCAACTCCTTCCTCTGCGAGCCTCCCTCTGTTGTTACAGCCACAATCAACAAAATCGGCAACA